>JAODGC010045991.1:36308-61978 GCA_027574925.1 Ecitoglossa quadriceps | reverse complement strand
GAAATAATTTTGCAAATTTTTCTACTGATTAGGAACAATTTTTCGAGTTTCGAGTAATAACGAAGTTGGCCGATGTTTTATACAACCCAAGCGGCACAAACATGAACTAGTAATTCCAACACAAAACACGGCGGTTTTAGTTACGCCGCTAACGCTCCTGACAGCTGCGTGCCGTCGCATTCGCTTCGGCTAAGTTCGGTAGTTTCAATTAGAAATGTCAATTCAAACAATTGTACTAATATAAATTTTACTTGCTCATGAAAATTAGTCATGTTGGTAGTAGTTTTTTTTTTACAACAGCACTTCTTGGCGTGGAGTGGCAAACCTATTACAATCAAAATAAATCAACTGAATCAAGTATAAGAAAGAAATTCTTAATTTTAAGATGTCTTGTTTACTCTATTTTTTGGAACAATTTTCATTTCATACATCTACCTCTTTAATAAAATGTTAGTTAACAATTGTGTGCATTTACTTGTCTGCCTTTACAAGAAAACCTTAAATTTGAAATTTTCGGATTGAATTGTAATTCGACCAAGTCAATAAGAAAAACACGTATTACACCATTTTCACATGAAACTCTTTTAATTAAACATTAAATTGATTACCCCAGAATTACATTACATACATAATAAGTAATTAAAAATTATTTCAAGGGTCAAGAATTTTCCTAATCTGCTAATGTTTTCTTAAGTGTGCAGGGAGTGCATTATTATTTGGTTTCAAGTTCAAAGCGTACATTTTTACCAGTGCTTGGGAAAGGTGCCAACAACCCGACGTCCATTCGCTGCGATAAATCATAACTCGCCTGAGAGCTGTTTTATTGGCGCTAAAATGCGCCACGGCGATTACGAGTCACTTTATCACCTTTTGTTGCTACCTTTTCGCGTGCGACTCGCACTGCGTGCAGCATGCCGATTAGACTTATGCATAACTTATCACCTTTACAACGTTTAATATATAGATTACCAAACCGCACATACCACAGAAACCACACACGCGTCTTGTACTTTGCATTATCTTCTCCGTGTCAATGGTTTTGTAGCCAGACCTTTGACTAATGATGCAGAGACTCTTCACACTTTGTCCAAGGATGCATAAATCAAATCACCACATACAGCTTATAAAATGTCATGTGGCGATGGTAACATTTCTGGTCAAATAATGTTAAACCATGATTTCCTCAAAAAAATACTTACTTCGAATATGGTTACCGTGGTTACAATAACTGCAGAACACAATAGATTCGGTGGTTTTGGTGGTTAGATCATAGAGTAGATCAAATACATAGATGGCCTTACAAGTGTCAGCTGCCTGTCAACACTGTTGATGCACAGCGCCCTCTCCCAACAATAATCAAAATCACTTGCAGCGTCCTTCAGTTTTTTTTTTTGAACTGTCAATGAGTTAGGGAAGTGTATAAGTACTGACTATTAATACTATTTCTGCACTTTATAAATATCCAAGTCTATCCCTTCACGGATACTATTTATGGTGCATTGCACTAATCCCCGCACTATCTTACTAGAGTAGAAGTGGTCATAATAAGTGGTTTCGTTGCAAACTGTCAAAAGATTCGTTGTAACTATGGTCACCAGAGGTCATCGCAACGTAGTGCTATTATTACCACTTGTGCTAGAAACTTTTTGTATCATATGCATATCTTTAGGGTAAAATGTAAATGTGGCTTTGTAGAAACCTGTAATTCTAACGGTTTCCAATCTGAAACCTTCACTATCCGCAAGCGATCAATGCACCCATTGCAAATTCTACTAAAACTAGACAAAAAGCATCTGAGCAGCGCTGCACTGGTGCAATTAAGCAACACGCAATAAAAGTCCCGTTTGGTAGTCGCGCCGTGTCTCCCTCGAATCGATTATTATCTGGCGCGATCGAAACGGTTTGTTTCAGCGCATCGTTGGCCACTCTGCTATTATGTAGCAGAAAGCTCACGGTGAATGTGCGTACAGGTAGTGGACTGCACGTGTGGCGCGCTCTTTCGCGGCGACAATCGACAGTCCAAATAAGCGCGCGCGCGCGCGCGCCGAGAGAAAGTTCAATCGGCCGACGCGCATCTCAGCTTATGCGCCACACAACGCGGGGAGAACGTGACATTGTCGTCGCGATGTGTTCCCGTTAATGTCGAACACCGTGCGCTTTTTCAGACATCATTTAACAACCCGTTCGATTGTCACGTGCATTGTGCAATTGATACAAGTGTTTATCTCGATAATTTACCAATCTTTTATATCTGGAAGTTTGAACGTGAACATGTCAACACCAAAATGCATTGAATTTTGAACAAAATTTCATAAGCATCAATAAGAAATGTAATTAGAAAGAAGTGATTTACATAGAAAACATTGCATACATACACATTGTTACTTTACGAACTTATCTTGTTTCATGTGAAAAGTATGTTTGATATGCCAGTCCATCGGTGGAAGTGGAAATTTGGCAATCAAAATGTTTCTAGATAAGGAACTAGACTGCGAAAATCTTGTAGATTAACGTGAAATTATTTTATTACGGTTTGATTCCTGGTAGCGACCTCTATTGATGACAATGCTAGATAATATATTGACAAGGTGGCACAACTAGCGGTACTACAACTCGAATATTCTTTTATGGCACTTCATATTTGTGAATAATTTTTGACTCAGCAACAATTTTATACAATGCTATTGACATATGTTCTCATTATACCCAAGCTAAATAGTATTTTGTTAGACCAAAAAAACCTAAGCCCCATTCATCGAGAAGTTAACACATTTTAATCGCAATTGCAACGAAGTAAATTGCCACCAATTCGTTTGTAAAGAAATAAGCAAATGTGTCAATATTTGGCTAGTAGCGACCTCTATTGATGGCAGTGCTAAATAATATATTGACAACTTGGTACAATTAGCCGTATTACAACTCGAATATTCTTTTATGGCACTTCATATTTGTGAATAATTTTTGACTCAGCAACAATTTTATACAATGCTATTGACATATGTTCTCATTATACCCAAGCTAAATAGTATTTTGTTAGACCAAAAAAACCTAAGCCCCATTCATCGAGAAGTTAACACATTTTAATCGCAATTGCAACGAAGTAAATTGCCACCAATTCGTTTGTAAAGAAATAAGCAAATGTGTCAATATTTGGCTAGTAGCGACCTCTATTGATGGCAGTGCTAAATAATATATTGACAACTTGGTACAATTAGCCGTATTACAACTCGAATATTCTTTTATAGCACTTCATATTTGTTAATAATTTTTTCACTCAGCAACAAGTAATAACTACCATAGTTTGTTTCTTGAAATTTTCGTAAGTTATATAAGTTGATGTAAGCAAGAAATTCTCTTACTTATTATTCTAATTTCATACAATGTTGGTGGCATATGTTCTCATTATACCCAAGCTAAATAGCATTTTGTTATACGAAAAAAGCTAAGCCCCATTCATCGTGAAGTTAATATTATCTGAAATGAATCGAACAGCGCCTCCGCATTGTTACCGCAGCAAGCGCACAACTCACAACTAATTGAAAAGTAAAAATGCGCACATAATAGCCACCACTACGCACTCAAGCAAGCACATACAATTAAATGCAAGCATACATCATCCACACACACACACCGTTTCAATATATGTACGTACGATGCAGAACAATTACGTCCAGTGCACCGCGCATAACCCACCCTCTAGGCAAAGACGTAAACAATTGAAGCGGCACTCTCGCTCCATGCCTATTTTTACAGTTGTATATCATCTCACTTCATATTTATATATAGATATATTTCTACAAGCCGTCGCGTTTGCCAATTACATCGGTATTGTCTCGGGCATTGTCCGATCGAAATCGCCGTTGCAACTTTTTCTCTCTTTGGGCCATTTTCGCATTGTTTTCGTCCGCTTATTTCTTTATTTTCCCCCTACTAATATTAAGTGTATTATTATCTGCGCAGGTTATAAATTGGCATATCATTTATCTCAGTCATTCGACAGATGAAACAACTGGTGAACTGGTAATTTAAGAATAATTATGCCAATCGTGCAACATGGACGAGCTGGCAACATGCTAATAAAGAAAGTTGTGTTTGGCATGTCGCAACAATTCATTTCCGCGTTTCATCAAATAAATACATTCCATGAGCAATACGAATGGATCTAACAATTTAAAGATTGAATCTTGGAAATCAGTTTTATGGATCATGCAATTAGAATATTACATGGCTTGTAACATCCATTAGTAAATTGCTCACAGAAAAAGCTTATATGTAATACGACGACGAATTACACTTAACCACCGGTGTGATAATTGCTTGCCGTAGGTAAATATCTTTACGATGAATTAATACGCATAGTATGATTTTTATCTTGCCGGTTTATACATGTTCTGCGAACAACCAGCTTATGTGGATGAGATTGATGTATATTAATTGTTAACGCCTATTAAATACGTTAATAAGCTCGTAAACTTTGAGAAAACAAGAATTTTAATGGTTATTGTTATGACCAAGTTATGATTATGACGAGATTGTAATTAATTATAATGAAATGCTGTTATTTATTTTTTATTTTTTCGTTTAATAACTTACCGTTACCATCTATACATTATGTCATAAAGTTTCTGAATTCTAAGTGCGCAGAATTTTTTCAACAAAATATTTCTTCAATTCTAAATTAAAATGCAGTGTGTTAATATGAGGTAATAAAGTATACGATAATATTTAATTGCAAATATTTAATTTCTAATTCTAAATCTAAAACTTAAAATATTTTGCTAATTTTGCAATTTTGTAATTTGCTTAACTCTTAATCCATGAATTGTATTTATTGGCTAAAATTTATAGGTTAGAATCAAATAGAATGCTGATTAAAAGCATCAATTATGTTAATTTCCACTTGCGCAGATCTTTAATTTCCGATTTCTACTCAAATACATTCCATTCTCGTGAATATAGTAACACCATGCAAACTAAATATCAAATAGTCTGTTGGTATTGCCAAGTTATAACATTAATTTCACATTAAACTTAAATTCCGCAGCTTTGTTCTATGAATTCATTCACATTATGTAACGTGTGAGTTAATCACTTCAAGTACATCCTACACAACACATCCTTTTGCAATATAACCATGCATATTTGAAATGCTTTCCGTATATTGCCCACTTGGAGCTGTGAAAACAGCGAGAGAAAACAAATTTAATAAGAGCATATCTTGGTGCTGCTTTTATTTTAAATGCAAATCGCCACACATTAATATTCGCATAAGAAGCCTAATAGAATTCGCCTGCATATGCATAACACTGTTAGAAGCGCGCATGGCCGCCGTAATCCAAGCCCATCGAAAATGCAAAGCACGCTAAGTGGATGCTGCGCGGAAGCTCTGGGTGCGCGCGGATGTGTACAGTCCGCACATGCTTCGCGCTTGGCTGCTTTATAACAATATGTAAATATAAAGCAAACACCGCGGACGAGCGTAGTTATCATATTTTCCTACCGAAGGGGCTTAAACCTGGACTTAAACCATCAACATCAGCATATTGTTAGTGTGGGCTAAAAATGCAACTAAGAAGAAAATTAAATTGTTATTAAGTATTTAGATGAAGAGACGGCAAAGCAAACAAAGTAACATTTGTACTTTGCTATTTGAAACAATATTTTCCATTGCACGATTATCGAAACTCAAAAAACTCATATTCTCATAATATTTGACAACTACATTCATAATTTGATTATCAATTGTTCAAAAATGTGTCAGTTTTATTGGCCAATTATAATATGTCATCACTCCTTAGTTGATTTATGGTGTAATTATGTATTGCAACACCACTATAAATGTTGTTGACATATGAATTTATTAATTTGGTGCAAATATTTCTGTACAATCGATTAGATGTCTCCAGGACGGACATTAAATGACTTCATGTTGCTTGTAACTATAAGCAACTTGGAGTAATCAACAACCCAGTAGCCTATAAACCTTTTCATTATAATTTATTGCACAATTGCATATGAACTATGCTAGACCAAACTATTATATTATCCATCCTAATTAAAAATCGTTACCAATTTACTGCTTATCCAAGTAGGTCAAAATTCCTTCGTAAGATTATTTAATAATTTTGTTGGATTAAGACGAATTTCCTTTGAGATTTACTAAATATTTGCAACGTTTAGCAACGTTGTATCTTGCCGCAGTATCTTGCCTTCTCAGGTTGATTGTGTTGAATTGTTATGCATTAATTTATACAATTAGTGATTACTAAAGAGGGATAAGTATATTGTTAGAAAAGATTGACTTAAAAGAAAATAATACTAATAAGAAAATAATAATAATAAGCAACATGCTGAAAATGTTATAACAACATCAAAATCTCAGTAAGCGTTAAGAAAAACGCATCCCGATACAAGAGTATAATATTGTTAATAATAGTTATAAATATTACCCACTCTGGTTCAATTCGAGTGCATAGCTTTAGAATTATTGATGTTCAAAGAATACATACTGCATCAATACGTCACTCTCCCTCTTAGTTTTACTCTCGACTCTTGGCATATCTTCCGACTCTCTCACGCGTCAATACCACACGCTCGAAACTCTAATATCTCCAAGAGAGAAGATGGCAACATGCCGAAAATGTTATTACAACATCAAATATTCAGTAAACGTCAAGAACAATTCATCCCTATACGAAGGTATAATATTGTTAATAAATGCAATAAATATTATTCACCCTGGTTAAATTCGAGTGCATGGCTTACGAATTATCGATGTTCAAAGAATGCATACTGCGTTAGCGCGCTACTCTTCCTCTCACTTCCACTCTCTATTCACTACGTATCTCCCGACGCACTCACGCGTCAACACTGCCTACTTTCAATTCAAATAATAAGAAAACACACTGCGTCAGCGTGTCACTCACTCTCTCACTTCTACTCTCTACGCACTACATATCTCCCGACTCTCTCACGAGTCAACACTGCTCATTTTAAACAGTCCAGAACTGATCAAGGTAACATGCCGAAATTATTATTACAATAATAAATATTTAACAAGTATCAAAGTAAACTTATCGTAATACATAGGTAAATATCAGAAACTTTGTAAGTAAAATTAAGGTGCTCAAAATAATTTATTGATTTCTGTTAATGTATTATAAAAAGTAAAAATATCTGAAAAATTTTCATGTTTAATAACAAATAAACACTAATTAACCTAATTCATTGGGTGTCAACTTATTACTAAAACAAAATGCAGATTGATAATGAAAATCGTATTTTTGATGTAAAAACACGAAATATGCTTTAATTCAATGGATTAAATTTATAATAATAGCATATTAAACCCACCAGAACTACCGTTCATCCGTTTCTAAAATAATTAACTACTTATGGTTTACAGTTAACTTCACGAAAATGGTAATAGTTAATAGAATTACGCTCGAACCTTAATCGCCGAATATATCAAACACCATGTTTGGTCACTTGCGATTGAATGCATTATACTCGAAAGTATTGCGAAGAAAGTCAAGCCACATTTATGATGTCAATGGATTTATACTTGCAATAAATTGAAGCATGAATTGTTGCAATCCCTGTTGTTACGATCTTACTAACAATTATTGCACGGCTTTAAATCTAGAAAGTTCCCAGTTTTATGGCGTTTTTAACCATGCAATAAACAAGGAGTTATTAGACAAAACAAAGCAGCCAATTGACTCACACGCATAAAACGGATTCCAGCATCAAAGCTACTTCAGTGTATTATGTTATAAAATCAATTTTATTGGACTGTGTAAATCATGTCATTTATCTCAAAGGTGCGTATATGGTATTGACATATAATTGTAGAAAATAATCGCATAGAATTCAGAAACAATTTGCTCTACATGTCATAATCTTAAGTAAGGAAATATATGATTGTAATTGGAGAAGAACAAACAAATCTGTAATTCAATTAATTTTTAATTGAATTGTTACAAGATCAAGAATTGTATGTAATGTGTAATCTGGATTATATTTTAAATATAATTAAGATTATTTAGTTTATTGTTTAGTATTGTTATGCATTGTTCTATGAAACCATTGAAACATAGACGGACAAACCAAAAAACCTAAAGATCAGCAATAAATAAGCCCAGTCACACTTCCACAGAATCCTTAAACCCCTACCACATATTATATATATATATAATCCATACAATACTCAGCAAAGTTATAAACCACCCCCACCTCTCTACTCAACCACTTTCCAATCACCAACAAAACCGATAGAAGTAGATACATTGACCACAGAAAACTATACTAAATAAAGCAAAAGGCCGAAAATGTTTTAATCAAAAATAAATAAATAGCTGGTATGTTCGATTCTACTGTAAGGAATGCTCGTACCATGAATGGAGATACGCAAATATTATAAACTTAATTCATTATACCATTACCACAAGATCACGAATTTAGCCTCAACTCGCCTTGTGTTACAATATTGTACGAAAGCTGCAATTGAAGATGCACGTATGCAGGTATTACATTAAATGCACTGTCAGCATTAATGCTTTCCTGCACTAGTAAGGTAATGTTACCTTGTGTTTGTTTGCTTTGAGTAACGATGGTTGCTCTCTTTTTACGACTCGCTAATAACAAGCTTGAATTAATGGGTGTTCCTTTCACGTTCAACGCCCAGTGAGTTGCAATGACTGGGTCCAGAAATTGACGAAAACATAGGAAATTTAAATATGTGTATTTACTTTGGATGACGATTAGGAACAGGGTTGATCGCCACCACAATACGTTTAATACTACTCGACCGGAACATACCAAGAGGCCATTTGTTTTATGACAGCGACTGAATACCACATTAGTCAAGAGAGGGCGCATTATGATTAAAGACGGTTAACTGTTTTAATTTAAATGTTAGCAGTTTAATTCCACAGTCGTCAAATGTTCGTCAAATTTGGTCTTGCCTCAAGTAAAGTCTTAACGATACTGCTTTTTGTATTGTCGTATTACTCTCATTTAAATCTTTTATTTAAATTCGCATACCGAGCGTAAGTTACTTACGCCTGGACCTATTGTTGGTAGATTTTGAGGTAGTTGTAATATTGAATAAAAAAAAATAATAAATCAGTTTTTTTAACATGCCATAAAAATTCACTCCAAACTAAACCAAGGTGAAGGCTAACTTCCTTTATGAGAAGACAATAACATTGTGATTCATTGTGAAATTAAATCATTGTCAAAACATTCCTACTTACTTACAGATGCTAAGCTTGTTGTGGCTACAGCGTGTCATGTGAGTCTTGTCAATTTAATTAAGTTGAATTTACACACAGTGAAATGTTAAAGGCCGTTTCAAAATGAATTTAATTATTACACGCCAAATTATCCTGCATTTCTATATACAGTCAAATATAGTCGACATTAAAGTGCTGTATGAAGATACAGAAAACCTTCACCCAGTTTCCAAATACAACTTCAAAATACGATTAAATAAAAGATGTGAATTAATGTAAAATTAGTTATAAATTGTTAAATGAAGGAATAAACATTTTAGCTGTTGAGAATTATATTAACTGAACACAGATTAATTACATGGATTATGCTTTAGGAAGGACTTAATTTACAAAAAAGTACTTAAGTTACTTAAAAAAAAATTGACATACTCCTTGTAATAATTATATATTATAATTAATCACATTCATTTAAATACTAATCCAAATGGGTTTTAACAAGAATCGTTTATTTTTTTTAATTAATTTTTTTCAAAGAATTATTCAAACAAGAACTTAGCCGATTAGAATTGGTGCAATTGTTTGGTTTGGCATTTCTAATTGGAACTGCCGAACTTAGCCGAAGCGAATGTTGCGACATATAGCCGTCAGTAATGTTAGCAGCGCAACTAAACCACATTGTTTTTTTGTGTTGGAATTTTTAATTCGCGCTTGTGCCGCTTGGGGTTACTAAACAGTCGGATAAGTTCGATATTACTTAAGTCATAAACCAGGTTGTTTTGTAGTTATAAGTACAGTGAATTTTTCAAATAACTGCTAGAAAAATTCTATTAGGGGCTCAGCAAACAATTGCCAACAAGTTAAAGTCATATTATTACTAAAAATATTTTATATTGCGGGCACAATGTTGTGTCCCAAAAGAACTTTCTTAATTTTCTGGATAAATTTTAAATAAATTTGCTAAATTTTCCATACAATTTTTTGCAATACGCAAAAACTAAAATGTTCGCCTAGAGATCCCTATGCAAGAAAATATAACGTGTTCATATATTAAATTTTTTTTTTAAAACGAGATTAGTTTTGTATTTAGTAGTCTTTACTGCGATAAAAGCGTCCATAGTTCTAACATTCCTGAATAGATCTATGAAAAATATTGCAACAAATATATCTTGAAACAAAATAGCAAATTCCGTAGAACAGTTCCAACCTACAGCTAACAATAACTGAACCACATAATTACAGTATGCTGGAAATCCCCAACAGCTATTTTACCGAGTGTTCTCCAACCCAGTAGGTTACCAACTTAGATTTTCTTATGGTAGATCTTTATGACGATGGTGTCTTTGACATTCTCTTCTTCCAAAATTGACATTTCAAATACCCCCATCTGCATTGAGTACCTAATAAAATTGTAATGTTTTGGCACTCTTTGTATTCCAACGATTAAAGTTTGGAGTAGCGCAGATACGAGGGCAGATAGATAAAAGGAAAACGGCAAGCAGCAAGTAAACTATCAATCTATCTGAATAATGCGCCCAACTGAACCGACGAACCGGGCAGTTGTAATCATGTTTTGTTCTGCTATTTCTTGCCGCACATATGCACACAATAGCCGAACCGTTTTCCTCGATTTGCTCGCGTTATAGTTTCAGGCTGAAATACAGTAAATTAAAATTGAGTCCAACTTAGCAACCAGCATTGTAGGCTGCCGTTAAGTGAGGTTATGTGAGACAAGGAGTGCACTAACTCACTTGACTTCTTGTGCTATCTAATAAATAACATATTATAATAGGTTACTTGAATACATGTGCAGCACTGGATTCCAGCGACACAAATTGTTCCACTTGATACATGACTAATTTTAGTGATGCAAACTATGTGTTGTTGCTCTATAAATTAACTACAAGTTGTTAATTATTACCGATTGCTATTATATTTATCGCTACTTATTGATATCTTCTGGTCTTCTGTTCATCGGCATGGTACTTAACTGGAAGTGACCCAAATGGAAAACTGCTTATTCAAATTGCTAAAAAAATGCGAAATACACAAAATATATTCGGTTGTTTTTAAAAAGTAATTTTTGCAAGATAGCCACCGAAACAAATACTTTGTTTTGAACTAGTCAGTGTAGAATTAAGCAAATTTGATAAGATTGCCCGTTGCAAAACGTGACAGTCAAATTATGTCCGCTCACCGTTTACAATGCCATTTCCAATTCAAAATAATGTGAAATTGGAAGAATTAGAGTATAAAATAATATGGTACTTAGTTTAGCCAAAGGCTACATATTACATGGTCACTCTCTAGGACTTGAAGTAATAATTTCAATTTCCGAACAAACCATATGGAAAATTATAATCATTATTAATCATTGCATATCGGCAGCTTGTACGTTCGAATCCTGCCCACACCTCCGTTGCAGTTAAAACCATGAAAAGGTTCACATCTTCCCAAATGTGGTCCAGTCCACATTTTTTGGTGGCCCAGCAACCAAGCGATGGCCACTGATGAAGAAGATCCAGTAACATGTCCATCTATGACCAGCATGGATAACAGTACGCTTTTAAATAACAATCAATACCAATAACTTATATAATTCAAGCCCTAAAAATATTGCATCCCAAATTATAACAGACTTACTTGTTTGAGAATATAATTGCATAACTCAATAACTAACTCACTGATTTTAATATTACCATATCCCCAACGGATATATAGAATGTTTACGTACAACCTGCTCATAATCAATCAATATTGAAATCCAACTTGCCGTAAATCTAGTTGGGAGAAAGTTAAACGAATGCTCCGAATATATCATAAAAGCAATGATATATTCGGGGCATTCACAACCATTTAGGAGTTGTGCACTTTTTACACCACCTCAATACCCAATTATCTCTTCGTAGCCGGTAGAAAAGGTAGATGATTGTCTCTGTGAATTTGAGTCTCATGAATTTGATTTTGTCAGTGCGCTTAGCATGATTTACATTTATTAAGTGTAATTATCTGCAGTTGAAATATATGCGGCTAGAGGGCAACAATTACCAGTTTCTTTTGCGAATAATTGGCTGGCGTTTTCTCGCATTGCTCCAATTCATCATCGCAATGTGTGGCTTACGAGTATTTGCATAAAGCAATCGCATTTCAATTAATATCGCGACGGTATACACGCTATGTGCCCGCGTGCAAATCGCTTCCTGAACTCCTGCAGATTTACTGGATTGCAAATCATAAGATTGGATCCGTCAAACGGTTGAATGAAGATAGTTACAATAAAATAAACAGGCATTATATATATATATTATTATGAATAGAATTAAACAGAAAACTAATGCAAGCATACTATTTTAATTTTCAAATTTTTAAGTTGATAATAATTAACTAGATATTTAAAAATTACCTTTGCACAGTTAAATATTCATGACCAAACTTACAATGAGAAATTTGCTTTCTGCAAAGAACTAATAATCCTCAGCTTTAACACAAAAAAGATACTCAAAGAAGTTTCAAGTCAAATAGAGAAATGCATCGACTGAGTCCGGAAATTGAATATATTAGATCCTAAAAATCCTAAAATTTATATATCACTAATAAAATCTTGAGACTATGTCCAACCAATCTTAATATCAAATATTTCATATATGTTCCTATATAATGTTCCTGATGATTCACACAAAAGCTGTGTAAACTACAATGACTTACACATGAAGAATGATTATCTAAATTAAAGATATTGGAATATACTAGTGGTATAATGAACTGGTATAAGAAAGCAAACTAATGGGAGATAATTAAAAAATGTATGGTTTCTTCTCTGATCTTCATTAAATTGAGGTGAGTTTACTTTGACACTTAGTAAATATTTGAGGTTATAAAAACATTTTTGACATGTTGCTTTCTTTAGTTGAGATATGCTATCGTCCAACGTTTCCCTATTACTACTGGATTAATGAAGAATTGTTAATCAAAATAAACTAGACTAATAATTAATAATAATTATACTGCTGATCGAATAACCCGAAAGAATGTTCCGGGAGTTATTTGCTATGAATTTTCTATTTTTATGTAAAAAAAAGCAGTCTAAACCCGAATTTATTCGAAGTGTCAATTGTCATAGCTTCAGTTTTCTTCGGTGGTTATGACACTGGTTATACTCAGTAATACCAATCTAAATAATGGTACCAACTGAAAACTGAAGGTGGCAACATGCCGAAAATTTTGTTATAACATGAAATGAGTAAATTAATTTTAATAGAATAAAAAATACTTATATACCGATATAAGGAATAAAAATATATGCAAGGTATTTTGGAAGTTATATGTTATAATTACATATGAGATCAATGCTAATCTTACAAACTCTCCAATTTTGAACAATCAACCAGCTAATTGTATTTCCTGAATATAATTTCGTTATGAACCTTATATTGAAATTATCTTAAAACTATCTCGAGTAAATCTATTATGATTGTTTCTTCCTTGTAGCATCTTTCGCCGATAGGAAAACTGCCTATGTTTACAAGATCTTTGAAATTCCTGCTCAATAAGCAGCGATAACAATTTAAGCACCGTCGTTGCACTAACATCTTCGCCTAAGCATTCTAAATGTTCCGAGCCCTTGCACATACTTTATTCTGTAATATGTCCAGAGAAGGTACAACACTAACATAGCGTTGCTCTCTAACGCTCTTTTCCATCGCGTAAAACATTTTATCAACTCTAATCTTAATTTAATGATTCTAATCTTTGCAAAACATGCGCGGAACTAAACTCACATACCTTTCATGCATTTTCCAAGCATTTTTTACTCAGAGTATCCATAACTTAATACTGTTAATCGTTCATAGATGCCGTAAAAGTTGTAATTCATGATACTGAATAACATAAAAATGCCTAAAATATATAAACGTCACTTTGAATTGGAAGACTAAACGGATCATTAGATAAGAGTCCCGAACTGTTCCCATGTCGTCTATACTATCATTTCTCGTAGATTGCTTTCAACCTAATTCTTCTCACATCCACCAGTTTCAACAATAATGCCGTTTGCTTGGGAAGAGGTAATAAAACATCCGCTTAACACTATATATTTGTTCTTTTATTATCGTGCAACGTATTGTTACCCATGGTAGATATCGACATTGTGCTCATCTCTTCCACTTTATAAACTGGAAGCAACTACAACGATGGTTATTAGTAGGTATACATACAGCCTGGATCCAGTGAGAAGATATATTATTGGTTGTATGACCAGCAGGATTCAAGAATCCGTACCTGCTCTGCTGTTGTTGCTCCAACGCGTTACCAACAGAGCGACGAAGCTGGAGTAGCTTGGTTTTTGGAAATATAAACTATCAGGGAATGACACTAGTTAATTGAAATTTCAGCAAGAGCAAATTCTCTAGTTGGATTTGAAAGACGTACTAATAATAATTTAGTTTTAATGAAAAAATGAGTAAATGAACGGTATCGTGATGGCACACTTTGGCAAGAGGAAAACAATGAAAACCGTGAATCTTCGTCACGTTTGAATTTTTATTATCATCGTCATTATTCAACTACTCGGCCTGAGTGCGCCAGTGACCGCTAGATGCGACGGAGAAAAGAAAATGATTTGCAAAGTTGACCTAGTCCGATAGAAGACCCATACCTTGCAACGTGGTACGTAGCCACGATTGCTTATTATATTACATTATTAGCGATTGTTAATTATCGATAAAGCTGAGTGGCTGTAAATTCCATTTACATGTACATCTCGCTGTTTTTAAATTGCGCGCGCTTTCCCATGCTTAGTCATATTTAACAAAGAATTCACTTGTAATTTAGCATTATCCTCATTACGAAATTGACGTGCATTCAGCGGACGAACGACGATAATGCGCCAACAAAACGGCGTGGAAATACTTCACATGGCTGCGCACATAATGGCGGCAACATTCGCTTTCAGCCAAGTTTGACCTATTCGCATAGATGAGTAGACGAATTGTTCAAATATATTTTTGCTTTCGTTTGCCAGCTGCATTGAAAATTGTGTATATTAATTGGATTCAAGCAAAGCATATACCTATGGTGGAAAATGGTCACTAATGCCAATCTGGGTTGACTTGATGTTCCTATGGCTATTTATTGCAGTTTCTACTAGACCTGGTATAAATATCACAGCTAGGATGTATTCGCTGCTGTCTTTACATACGACTCTGATTGTCGGCATTAGATGTGTGCATAAATGATCTCCGCATATGTTTACGATAATGTCTATGCAACCCGTGGTCAAAAGTCTAATCCACGTCGACATCAACGTCCAGCTTGAATACCGCACCGAATGGACAAGCATATATCCCATCATTTTGCTATAAGAAGCAGACACTCACTAATATTCAAATAAGGAAGCGATCAAGTATTTAATACACTTGACAGCTATTTCACCTTACACTGCATCACATTGTTAAATTCGATGCACACAAATTAGATCTGTGGAGTAATGCATTTTTGCATTTTTCATTGTTGAAGTTCTGCATTTGCACGTTGTATGCCAGTGTTAACACTAACGATGCGCCAAATCAAAACCTAAGTGGTTGCATAACATAGCGAAATGGCCGGTTATTATAATACCTTCATTTTCACACACTCATCGAGTTCGTTTTGAAGCCAGCGTGGGCATAATAGCCGCCAAATGCTTGAGTCCAGTGCGTATGATCATAGACTCGATACCGTCATGTCCATTTTTGCTATTCGCCGACAATGTCGTCGCGCGACAATGAGCCACTACCGCCAGAGCACTTTCATTGGCATCTGTACAAGACCGGCAAAAACATCCGGAATTTAATCATTACTAAGGTCAACTATTTAACAATGCAAAGTGCAAAGAATACAAAGAATAGGCAGGGCCTCATACATAGAAGGCTTTAGGAAGCTCAATGCTCCAAATCAGGTGTACGCTTTTCAATTTAATCCCCACGTGGAATTTTCCAAACTAAATACTTGTAGACAATCTCAATACTTCGGAAGTTATTTGCACATTGCGTATACATCTGAGCTTCCAGTGAACCATGGGATATTTTGATCCACCAAGTCTCTCCATCTGTAGCCTGTAATTTAAAATTTTTCTCAACTGTTTTGACATCTTCGTAATTAAATAGGATAATTTCCTGCATAAAGTATAATTACTATTCAGTTGCTGCATATTTAATTCTTTTTCGTACTATTTGCGTCGTTCGCACATGTTTAATCACGTTTCGTGTCGCAAAATGTGCCGTGGAGTTGGCAATGGCGGTGATGTGGGTAATATGGCAATAAACACTTATAACACGCACTAAAATGTATCATTGAAATGCAAATTGTACGCGCGATTAATAAACGCATGCGAGAAAAGTGAATTGCACCTTGCACCTTCTGCTACATGTGTCCACATTAACGTTGCCTGCAGCACACGAATGTACAAGTAGTTAAATTCACTTTAATAGCATCAAGTGGCGGGAACGACTGATATTAGCTGGGAAAATTAAAATTACGCATAACGCAGTTGCACTGAGTAGGTAAATTAATTTCAGTAAAAATAATTTACCTTTGGAAAATAGAGATGTGCTTGCACACGTACTCAGTTCAGGAGCCATATTTAGTATAAAACATATTTTTGTTGCAAAACTATTTTATCTTTTACGACTAGTTTCGCTCTCTTTTGGAGGGCATTTACTTAGTGTTGAAAATATCGAGCGAAACTAATAAAATGAGAAAACAAGTGCTGCAACAAAAATACTTTCCATACTTTGGAACATAGATGGAGCAGTAGTATAATATTTCTGTATAACTAACACTCAATGCATTGAAGTAAGACAAAAGTAATTTACGTTTATGTAATTAGATTAGTGTAATATTAATCACATATATGTCGTCACCTGTTAAAGGATAACGCTAGAAAAACATGTTTAATAGTGGTGACCTTTTTTTGAAATGCGACAGCGCTACTGATCTAAACTGAGTAATTCTTCTGCCGTTAGAGGACGCAACACATCAATTTTCACACGTATAATAAACCATCGCATTTCAACTGCTTCAAACAGATTTCTGTCAAATCATCAATCAAAGCACATGTTGGCAGAACGGTTTCACTCTAATCAACAGGATTTGCGCAGTTTATGAACATTGTGATTGCATCGAATTTCTACTTTAACGTATCGGTGAAATGGTCTTTAACCCTACAAATATACAGATCCATCGTAGTCGTAATAGAAATGCATTGGCGCACACTGCATCTTATATTCCTTGCTATTCATTGATGGCTAGTAAAACAAAATATTTGCGTAGAATATCGTAAACAAACCATAGGATGAAAAGTTTAGAAATGAGTGTTTTTGTGCGTGAAATCCGAGATTTGCAACGATCCTTAAAGGCACTAATTACTTAAATAACAGCGCAATAAAATTACGCAATGATATGTTGCTATAACAGACTAAATTAAACTAAATTAAAGCTAATTAAAATAATTAAATTCAATCAAACTGTATTTATGTTGTAAATAAAAAAAATCGTATTTTTAGAATTTATCCAGCAGAGGTTGATCTTTAAAACACTCATTTTATTGCAGTTGTAAATTACTTTTGATTTTCGTTTGAGTTAATTTTATATTCAAACCTGTATTATATAAGTTTATTACTTTAATTAGCGAAATGCTGGTAGCGAATATGAACGTTAGAGTAATAATGAAGACTTTATAGCGTTATGATTTTCCTCCACGCTTGAATTAACTAACCGACGAAAATCGGCGCACGTTAGTATGACGGCGCTGTATAGACGCGCCAGCGCGCAATTAGCCCATTTTCCTGAAAGTGAATCTTGCGATGTGCGCAGACATAC
Organism: Ecitoglossa quadriceps; assembly: GCA_027574925.1. Lineage (NCBI taxonomy): Eukaryota > Metazoa > Arthropoda > Insecta > Coleoptera > Staphylinidae > Ecitoglossa > Ecitoglossa quadriceps. The sequence continues at coordinate 43,889 of JAODGC010045991.1, read as the reverse complement.
GTGTGAGCGGAATTGATTAAACTCTGATTACGGAAGTGATTACAGCGCTGCAGGTTCGTAACAGCCTCATCGAAATAATCAGCATTGCAAGCGTTTATCGCGTAAAAGGGTAATATAATTATCGCTAGCGTAATTACTGCGACTTGCTCAATTGTTTCCCGGTTAATTGTCATGGCTTTAACGAGGTAAGCGCAATTTACAATTATTATGTTTTAACTCATCGCATGCATCCATAATTAATGTCACGTTTACATGCACGAGATAACTGATTACATGTGTTTTCTTTCAGTTCTCGTATAGCGATTAAAATTATTATCAAGTGCATCCCAGTAATGGGATGGTTTCCAATATGGGGTATTTTTATTCACCTCAATCAATATATGGATATGATGTACGTCAATATAATTATATGAACTCCTTCTTCTCAATATTTTATTATTTATTTCCAAATCGCTTTTCTTCGAGTTAAAATCGTATGATTCAATTTTTAATCAACCATAAATTGTAATAATTTATCACATATTAGCACATTAAACATTATAAAAAAGATACTTTTCCCTGAATGCGCCTTATAAAAATGCTAGGATTTTGACCGAACCAAACCTAACTTATACCTAAGATTGAGTAATCACATCAAACTCATTACTAGAATGACCATGTACGTTAATATAAATATATTAAATGGTTCTACTTAATATTTTCCCTCTTATTTTTTAGTCGCTTCTCTTCTAGCTAATGTCATTTGATTCCAGTTTTTAATTATGCATCAATTATGAGAATTTTCACATATTAGTAGTACAAAAATTATCAAAGATATATTTTTCTCGGAATACGTCTTATAAAAGTGCTAGACTTTTAGCTAAATCAAAACAAACCAAACTTAACCTAACCTAACCTAATCTACCCTAACCTAACCTAACCTAATCTACCCTAACCAAACTTAACCTAACCTAACCTGACCTAACCTAACATAACCTAATCTAATCTAACTTTACCTAACCTAACCCAACCTAACCTAACCTAAACCAAAACAAACCAAACTTAACCTAACCTAACCAAATCTACCCTAACCTAACCTAACCTAACCTAACATAACATAACCAAAACAAACCAAACTTAACCTAACCTAATCTACCCTAACCAAACTTAACCTAACCTAACCTAACCTAACATAACCTAATCTAACCTTACCTAACTTAACCTAACCTAACCTTACCTAACTTAACCTAACCTAACCTAACTTAACCTAACCAAATCTAACCTAACCTAACCTACCCTAACCAAACCTCACCAAATGTAACTAAATCTAACCAAACCTAATCAAACTTAATCAAACCTAACCTGACCTATACCTACGTCTGAGTAATCACGTCAAACTCATTACTAGAATGACCATGTATGTCAATATAAATATATTAATTAGTTCTCAAAAAAGTTTTCTCCTTTATAAAAGTGTTACAAGAATGTCAGTTCTTTTGGTCGAATCATAAAGAATTAATTAAGGTATAACAAGCATGAACTACGTGACCTAATCATAATAGACCTATGCATTGATTTGAATTCGATTTAGGTTTGTGCTGTTGACTCCACTGATTCTTTGTAGGTGTATGTGGCTTTGGAACATATTTTGTAACGCACTTGTGAAAACATAAATGAAGCAATTATTGAACTTACACCCACTTACATGTTGCGCCAATTTAGCAATTTTCCTAGATTGTTATTAATATATCACAGCACATTGTAGATGAAGGTCGTTAAAGAACTTTGCGATCTGTAAAACATATTCAAATCAAATATTCCAACATAAATTTTTTACCAATCACACATTGAATCAATGTTCAACAAGAAAGTTGAAAGCTTGCAAGTGGAAATCAGATAATAGCAAATAGGATTCTTTTGTTTTCGGCATGTTCGTGACCCGTTGCAATAAAAAGCAACAATTTCGTTAGGTTGTTGGCGAAAAAAAGCTCCGCATTGAAGACAAATTGAAGTATCGATAGGACGCAATCGCAGTGCGGGCGCGTTTTCCAGCTCGCAATTAAAAACAATAAAATCGTGCATAAGATAAAGTCGTCGGTTTGCCGGCGTCGGCGTCGATGCGAATGGGGCCCAAGCTTCGTTTACAGTTATCCGCTCGTTGCAAGCGCATTTCGCGAATGCAAAATGTGTGTGCACTGTCTGAACAAACACGCGCGATCGATTCCGGCGCAAGCTCCTTTCCCGCCGTCGTAAGCAGTGCAATTTTCCTGACGAGCGAAATCGCTGCAAATCGCAATAGAGGTGAATGTAAAACGACCGAGTGACTAGAACGTTCGGTCGTGTAGACACATATATGGGTCACATTTGGTAATAATTTGGAAAAACGTGAGACAAAACACTAATTGCAACTCATTCGAGCAAATCACAAATCGATGAAGGTTATAAATAACACAACTCTTACGCATTTCTTATCTCTCTAATGCTAATTTCTATCAATTTGTTGTTGCAACTATATCCATATCAAAGTGAAATATCCATTCGATTATAAGTTCAAATTGTACATTTTCATCGAAATGGAAACTAACTGGACATTTACGATTCTTCTTTACGCTTGCTTTCGAATATTACCCTTATGTACAATGCTAATGCAAAATAAATGTTTTACGATGATTGAATTTCTTGCAATAACGGCAAAATTGTGCTTGTCCAAACAGAAATCAAACGAAACACAAACAGTGAAAGAAAATCTGCAAAATCGGTCAATATGAAATGTTGGTGCTTTGTTTTACCGGAATCCTCTTAATTCCAGAATTATTGGTACCAATCAAATCATAGATTGCATAAATATCAGCGAAAAATCAACTTACATGGACTGTTAACTTCTATTTTATTTGCAACAGATTAAATCACAACTATTTTTTGCGTCTTGGAATTTATTTGGCTTGATGGTAGTTTGCATTCCTCAATTAGACTTTTATTTTATGAATAATAGAAAATCTACATTAACATTCCATATCCAGCTAATGAAATAAAATAATATAAACGTATGATAATACTAAAAACGAAAATCTTACCCAATAAGTTTAGATGAATAAAATGCACGTGGTCTTGATGTCAATTGTCAAAGTCAGTTCAAGGTTTTAGAAGAAAATCACAAATTAAGTGTTGCCAACTACAGTTTATAGTTCACAATTATTATTAAGTCTCAAGTTCTAAATTTATTTATAAACAAAAGATTTTTCTGACTTAAATTAGCCAAGTTAGGAAAGTATATTAAACAACTGTTAATTAGAAAACAATTAATTAATAACGTCACAAAGTACACTATCTAGCAGAATTGTACGGTGGTCGTGCGCAGGTGAAGCTTACGAGAAGACTGATCGAAACTCGAAAGGCTCTGGGAATGGACAACGCAGACGTTCTTCGCTAAGCTGACTCCAACCAAGTAAACAAGCTAGAAATGAGCAATTTTTTTATTCAAATAAAAATACTTTATAATTATTTGGATCGTATTTTATTTGATAATACTTGTAGAATTCTGTGATGGTAATATGTTCAATGCTTCATTGATCTCGGTTAAAAAGTCACTGTATTGCAATGAGTTTACTTTGATTCATGCTTAGTACTGGATGTTTGAAAAATGCTTTTGGCATTTTGCTCCCTAGAGTTTTCAGTTGGTAGAATTGTTTGGGTTGGTATGACTGACTGCAACTGTCACTACCACCGAAGTGAACCGAAGCTATGGCAGCTGACACCTCGGGTAAATTAGTGTTTGCAGAGCTTTTTAATCAAAAATTGCAAATTCATAGTAGATGACTCCCAAGACATTCTTTCCGGTTGCTTCAATAGTTTCTTTGGCTTATGTTAATAAACAAATAAGTATTGAAAAGTGTTCTTTATCACACTTACTAAATATTGAAGGTTATAATAACGTGTCTGTCATGTTGCCTTCTTTATATCAAGTAAAAAGTGGTATAGCAAAGTTAATATATACGAAAATATAAGGAGAAATCTTATATAATCAAATAGAAACTGAATAAAGTAAGTAAGTTAATTAAACAGATTAAGAAACAAAAAATGCTAAATACTAAATAACTCATAATATGCGGGTAATTAAAGATAGAAATAAACCAGAACATCAAGTGGACATGGTAAAATTGATTCTAGTGTATATGCAGAATAATTAAAAAATGTAAACTAGACCATTTTTGTTAGCCCACACTGCCTTTTTTTTTAATGTTGTTTGACTCTACTTTTAAGCTCATCAAGCGCGGCCAAAAAATGGTGCATTCTTTGATTACCACAAAATAATGAACTAGTATTGCTAGTGTTCATCAAATTGTATAGTTCATCTATCAACGTTGCAATCATTTATTTACTGGGTAAACTGTAATTGCTGGGACAGGTTTCTCAGGTCACGATGATAGTGCCCTCTTTTTCCGCTGTCCCCAAAGATAGGTTGTCTTTTACTATCATATCAATTGATGTAAGTACGCAGGTTATTTTCACGCTTTTTATTTAACAAAGTAAACAATTTTGGAGATTATTACAATGAGTAAGCAATATGGGCTATATGGTTATAAGCTGATCATTTGTTTGTAGGTCAATATCTCAGCTCAACATTCATCATCATTATTCTTCATCCGTTTTATATTCCTTTGTAGAGTGTAGAGCTTCATGGTGTAAACGTACTGTTACCCATGCTAGTCATAGTTGGACATCGTACCCAACCTACCACTGACCGCCCGGTAGCTGGATTATTCGTTCGGGAGCATTCAAACCAACACCCTAGTTGGGAGCTGGAGCATTTGTTCGGGTGGATGCAGATCTCTCTTCAATTTTAACTATATTGGTCTCAACAAGTTAATGTAGTACTATACTTTATTTTTTACCAACAGTTGGTGCTGGTTTAATTTATCTCAACATTTTTAGGACACGTTTATGGTTTCCCCCACCACTGCCAGGTTGACTTTTCAAGTGAAACTGAATTACAGATTTAAAACAATTGGCACAATAAGAGATAATATACAGAACATAATTTCATCAGTTTTCTTTGTTTTGTCTGGAGACAGGAGAAGACACTCTCCAAGCATGCTGGCATTGTATGTTGTGCGCGTCTTACAACAACCATGTGTTTATGTTTGAAAGGTCTGATGAAGTTCAATGTATTATTCAAGAGTATTCGAGTTTTTAAAATTGTTATGACAATGTTTGCACTTTTTGCTATTTGTTTAACATACTGCTGTCAAATGCCACTTGGAAAAGAGCAAACTTCTGGAGCATACGATGTTGTAATAAAACAGTTCACAAACTGAACGATTCGTTGGCTAAAACAACATCGGGTTGTCTTTCATAGGTTGTCAAGGACGTAGTCAAGCAACTTCTTTGAAATAAATAGAAGTGGAAGTTGCACACAATGACTATAGTTGAAAATATCCGAAAATTTGACAATAAGAACTTCCGTATGAACTTAGATCAAACATTGGACTTTTTTAGTGGGATTATCAATTAATGCAACTACGAATAGATCGAAATAGGTTTATTAGAAGAATTAACATAACTTAAATAAATATCGCAAGATACCAACGAATCTCTGAATAGGTCAAAAGTGACGTTTGGCTTTTCTTGCATCAAATAGGTGGATTATTTTCGGTTCGGTTTTAATGGTCAGTACCTTCTGCGACATTTTCTAGCAGTTTATATTTCCAAAATAACATGTCCATGTTTACCAAACCTTAATATGCACTATTTCTTCTTTCGGATTCATTTCTGTTTGTAACGATGTCGGTTCCATTAGTTGAGTTAGTTGAGCCCTTTGTTAAATGGCAATTTCTATAGGGTTTTCTACTTGTTTTTCTTACAGTAATTAGACAAACAAAAAAACAAGCCTAAATGTTTTATTATCACAAAATTGTAAATAAGCCATGCAATCCGTTCCTTCAGAAAAAGCGGAATAAACAATTTTGCCAAGCAACAGAATATTCAGAATTAATTCTATGTATCCAAGAACCAATATTATCAAGTCACCACAATATGTTTTCCATTGATGTAGCGCACTTTAGCAAGTAGTAGAAAGGCTTTTAGGATATAAAATGTTTATTAAACACATAATCCATGTTAGGACGGACTAGAAGAATATCTATTTCTCAGAAATTACACTATGATATTTTATTTTCAATTGTCTACCAAATGTGATCTCTTTCATTCCAGTCTGGGTCTACAGCCATGATTGTAGTTGCATTTGTTAATAAATTCACCTCAGTCTCTTTTTTAAACAAATGTATCTCGGTAACTTTTCCCTGGATTATAAGTAATTCCTTGTGTTCTTCGAATTAAGAAGTGGGATAACCTTCTGCTGCAATATGTGTGCAAATATTTTCTTTGGGTTTAATGGGTATATATATGTAATAATTTTAAGGGCAGCAAACAATATTTTTGTTTGAATTATACTCGTACATACTTTTATTTTATGAAGTTGAATTAGTTGGTCAACTCAGGAGCTAGTGTGTCAATAGAGGGTGCAATGTAAGTCATAATTTTAAATTTTAAAACCCTACTTGCAAAAGCAAATTTTATTGATGTAAATAAAAGAACTAAGGTGTTTGATTTTGCATTGAGTCCTTACAAATATTGGTGCAGAAGTTATTAAAATATCTTTTTAATTTTAAATTAAAAGTTTGCTTATCAATGATTTTTGATTTGGAATTTGCTTATTTACTTTATCATTTTATATTATATTCAAACATATTTCAATAAACACATAACTGTAATTTCAAAAGGAAAAAAAGTTTTGTTTGTTAAATGTAAATTTGAAAACATAACCACAACGAAGTAGTTTTGTAGGTTACTTTTACCACGTTAATCTAACAAGTCATTCGACGATTTATAAAATTATCATACAATTAAAGTGTATATAATAATTGATAATACAGTAAAGTAAAATGCGAATGTTTAATGTGTTGTTTGTTATGCGCAAACGCCACAACCCAATTAATTACGAATTTAATGATTACATTCAATGTGCGCATCCAATTAATTTGGGAAATTGTGTGCACACCCAAAGCATGTTTTGGGTGCGGTTCAAATATTTTTTTGAGAGTCCAAACAGATTATACTGATGCAATCAATGAAACAACAAATATAAGTATATGAAATAACTAATTACAAAGGACCAAACAGCTGCCTAAACAAATTCGTAAGATTAACCATAATAATTCAAATAATAAATCATGCCTTAAAATAAAAATAATCGAAGAAAATTTAAGTGATTTGTTGGTAAAAATTTTGCTTTATTTTTCATTCCGGATTACAATGCGCGGTTTCGAATCCTGCTGAGAGTCCAGACCTAATAATTCAAATTCGCATTGAATCCAGGCCCATGGGTTGCTAATAACCATAGTAGTTGATGCAGTATGAGGGTGGGTATGGAAGAGAATGAGTATAGTGTCGGTATTCACAACAAATTTGAATAACAAATTGGGATTATGGTCTATCACTGTACTAAACTACCCAAAAGTAAATGTTACATAAAAGAATTATGTACATTTGTACTCATGCACTGTTCCTTTTATTGTGCTAGAAAATCTAGTCATATTCATGTTG
>JAODGC010045991.1:8403-21267 GCA_027574925.1 Ecitoglossa quadriceps | reverse complement strand
ATTCCATGTTATTCATTTATTACCTTTTGATAAAAATTATAAAAATGAACGATACCCTTTTAAATCTACAGTACGGATTAAATAACGCCGTCGGAAGAAAAGTTCATTTTTTTGGTAAAAAACCAATGACTTTACTTGCTTGTTTCCTTGCTTGCTTTATATTTTGTGAGAATTATCTATCGGTGGACTTTGATATTGTCTACATTAACATTGATATCATTACAAGACGTTTGTAATGTTTGCTCCCTTTTTGTAAGTGGATTGTTGCACGATTGATTGGAGGAAGTCGCAGGTCAACTACGACTTCAGCAAATGTTTGCACTCGCTGATAATATTTAGCTGAATGAATAACTGACTAAAACACTCATTTGATATGATAATTGCTTTCTCTTAATCTACAAATTTAATGATACTAGTGAAATTATCGAGGAGTGGTTGGGATATGAGAGGATCTATTGGTTAAGTTGTGAATGGAAGTGTGAGAAATAAACCTAAGAGTAATCTGGTTTATGACCTAACGATAAGCATACTGAGAAAACTAAGCCAAAGTGCAATTATATTAATAAGCAATCTACGGTTTACGCTGAACGTAATTGAACAGTAAGCCTTCTACTTCTCTGAAGAAATCGTTTATAATTGAATTATAATTTTCTGCCATTTATTGGTGAAACATCAAAAAACATTCTAATATTTTACCTTGTCGATTGATTAAAGTATGATGAAAGTATCTAATTTTGCTTTGCTTAACTAATCAAGATAAAAGTTTTTATTTCGAATTTATCGATGATATTATGCAAAATTTCCATATAAATCCAATGGTACAATCAGTTTGTCTCTCATTGCCATTGTTGATTTTTAATTCAACCACAAAATGTTCTTTTTACTTATTTGGATACTGCAATGGATTAATTTTGACAAAACCTTTAAACATGATGTGATATGAAGTATGTTTCTTAATATGCGAGTAACCGAAAAAGAACGCATTTTTGTCGATATATCATATTTTATTTGATGATATTATATGATATTATTACAACTTTTGCTTAATATTTCTCACTATGCAATTTAGATAATTTATTTACGGTAAAGTTTTGTAATTAATAGCAATAATGTTTTAGTTACTTACAAATCAAATCAAGACCACTTTAACCTTGGAATTGTAATGATAGTAAATTCAAAAAATTTTACAAGAATAATTAGGACGCATCTAATTAGTCTTACAGAAAGTATTCATTTCAAACAAAGACAACCTACCTATCATTACAATGCCCTCAATCGTCGTCCCCTTGAAAATATAATTAAAAAGCAAGGAATAGAGTTAAATGCATACTCTGTTCCTTACTTTTTAATTATATTTTCCAAGGCATCCAAGTATTTTTAGAGTATTATGGAATCTGGTCAAATGGATACATTGAAAAAAAATCAAAGCAATTTATACTGACGTGGATTGAGAAAAACTGATTTTTTTTTAAGCAAGAAAAGAATCGAATTGACAGGAACTTGGTATTGAAGATAGTTTCAACTATTCAAGTATTGAGTAATTAAAATGTAGCATATGTACTAATTTAGTGGAAATTGATGCGACCTTGTGAACAATATTTAATTAAACACTTACAATCTATTTATAACCAATACACCCTTACACAAATTCAACTCTTAATGTTGAAATTAATTTTATTACTAAGATAGGCTGTGGTGTAAGTTAGGCGCATTGTATCTATGGCGGAGAGGGTGGGGGGCGGCGGGCTGAGATAACGTTGCTACCACTGAAGCTACTTTTATTTTATTTCTACGTAAAGCGTCCATCACCTCTCAAAGATTTACATAAAGGGGGTGGAGTGAGAGAGTTTAGAACAATATAGGAATAACTTTGTTGAACTTGGTATTTATTGTTCTCAAGTCACAGCACACGTCACCTTACACGTCCTTTCTAATATGAAATATGATATGCCGGAATGCCAAACTTTTTCGATAAAATTAACATGTTAGAAGAAATACAATATTTTAAATTTTATGAACTATCATCCTTTATGTACTTGATACGCAGCGCAAAAAATGAATTGACGCATTGATAAATATCATTATAAGCCATTAACAATCCACTTCGTATAACTTATATAAGAACATCAATGTGCAACAAATACTAACAATTTCGTATATAATATGCTACAATGCAATTTGTTATGGTTCAAATAATACGAATTTGCACATCAGTATCAATAGCCGAATAATGTAAACAATAAATTTTGGTTTACTACTCGAATACGTTCTAAGGTCAATTCAGTAAATTTTTTGTTTACCCGTTTAAAAATTTTCAATTTTAATTTTTTGGGTAAAAAATGAGGTTCAAAACTAGCGCCCAACGTGGGGCTCGAACCCACGACCCTGAGATTAAGAGTCTCATGCTCTACCGACTGAGCTAGCCGGGCATCCATGTAAGCCCAAGTGAGTCAAACAAATCAATCCTACATTTATATAAAAGTTATTAATATATAACGGAAATAAATGTCTTTCCTTCTTAATATTAAAAAGGAAATTGCATTATTAACTGTAGTTTAAAATAATATTTTAAATATTATTTGTTTAAGGAAAACAAACGTGTTCGTTGGGTCCTGTGGCGCAACGGATAACGCGTCCGACTACGGATCAGAAGATTCCAGGTTCGAATCCTGGCAGGATCGGCATTTTACTTAAAATTTATAATTTCTTTAATTTTTAGCTGAATTATTGAAATATTAAAATTGCTATATAATATTAAACACCAAATATTTATAGTCACGACAATCAGATATAAAAAAGCGCGTTGTATTATTCATGACCTCAAATAATATTGAAAAATATATTTCCTACATAAAAAAAAAATTAAGCTACTAAATTGTTACAATAAATTCACTCTCTTATTTTTGTATTCTTTAAGCTCTTGGCAGCCGTTTGGATTTCTTTCTGTTTTCATATCTTGACTGAATTTACGGCAAACAAATTTGCGTGGCTGTAAGGCAACGGGATTAATTATCAGCAGTAAACTCAAATTAATAGCCTATCGATTTGCGCTGCCGCAAACACTAATTCAATTAATTTTTTTTCAAACCACCACGTCCTGCAGCCAATCGCGATGGTCATTTATTCAGCAACCGTCGTAATTTACTTCAGGAGCGCTATAAAAATTATTTGCCTTGGATGCCAATGTGGAAATACGCGAACCCATGTAAGTGCAGCCGATACATTTTGAACATCAATATTAATAAGTAAGTGCATTGGTTAATGCTATCGTTCGCTCCAGCAAACAAATGATTTGCGGTGTGATGCACCGCAATGAATTATAAAATTAATTTTACTAGGACGAGTATTTATGTCTTCCGTTTCTCTTCAATGATTTTAATCTGCATCCAGGGCGTACGTAGTTTGTTATACACATTTCTCCGACTTGTTTTTATTTTATTATCACACACTTTATGAATTGCATAGTTAAAATAGTTGAATTTGTGCAGAACTATAGTACCTACAGACTCTGCAGAATGGTTTTTAACGTGCCGTACAGATTTGTGTCTTTCTTGCGAAAATAGTGCACTGGATTTAATGACATCTGCTTCTTGCAAACGACATCCTTATTGCTCAAGCCGCGAGCGTTTCATATTCTAGATTTCGACTCGTATCGCTTGCTTTCATTCTACAACATTTTACAACTGTTGTTTATCAACAATCGTTATTCGTGTTAAGCACAAATGCCGCCAAGCGGATACTAGCTCTACATGCGTTACATAGATATCTTTTACATTGCTTAAAATAACATAATAAAGAAGATCCGACAAGGTAACGACAATAATTTGACCAACATCCAATGCGTTGATCTTGTTGACCATTAGAAGATAACCTCATTTTGACATGATTGTCGATTACATGGAACGCATTTGGTGCAATAATAAAATTAAACGGATAGTGCCATAGATATATATATATATATCGAAAAACAATGCATGAAGGTGAGTGATATATTTTGAAAACAATCGAGCATAGCGCAGAAAATCTGTTTAGAGTTGGCAGTTGATCATTTCCATGTGGCGTGCAAGAACGCAGTTGAAACCAAAACTAACCAATCGATAATAAAACATGTTCCCTCCGAGAGGAAGCAATGAAGTTCATAGACCTCATGCGTGCAATTCCTAATTTCATGGCATTTGCCATACGTCAACAACTTCCGTAAAATTCTCTTCACATGATTCTTTTAAACTTATACAGCTCCATACTAACCGACTTTGTATTCTGTTTACAACAAAGCGCAAGACATTGCCTACCTTGAATGTTCTGCTTGGAACCACCACGGCGCCAAGGGAGCAAACATGCGCCGTTGCGTTTTCATTATCCCGACGCTTTCCCTCGCGGAAAATGGGTTAGTAGTAGCTTAGCTCTTGTAGCGAGGCGTCGCGACGTCGCGTCCCACCAGAACACGACCAACATTTCACCGCCAATCCATCAACCACGAATATTTTGTGCCGGATCGTTAGCCTCCCATCAAAAATCACGTAGCAATCTACATCTTATAAAAACTTCAGCTTAGCCGAAACAAAGTGCAAAAATCATCAAACATGTGTTTGATATTCATGGTTGTTACATGAATTTACCACGCATAAATCTGGTCAGAGCATTTCGATTACCTGCTGATTTGCCTTAAAGTGATAATGTGAAACCAACCAAATTGGATTATGATTCAACTTGCTCCAACAAGGTGCGAAAACATCATCTGGTGGTGTTATTTACTATGAAAACTTAAGAGGGAAACCCTAAGAGCCATTAACCAGTCATGTCATTAGTTCGGTGCTGTTTCGAGTCTGCGGACTTTTCCGAGGTTGTGGAGACTGTGATGCAAAAATGCACCGATGCTGGTTGTAAGTAATTCGCTTTTTTGTATATTTATTAGTAACCTAATCGCAGTATTATTTGAAATTTGCGCTGTTTATTGATTACATGTGAATGTAGGATGTAGTGCGTGTGTAATAACCAGAGGGAACCGCATTGAAGCATAGTAGCTTTTTGGCATGCTATATATACACCCGTGCATACTTTGGTGATAGGGTGGTAGTATATGTTGAAGCACATTGTTGCTGTAGAAAACGTTCTCTGTTAGATTTGTGAAACATTCGCTTATACGCAGCTGTTACTAATTTATCGATAATAAACACTTGCGAATAGATACATTATCTTACTGTTATGACTACAGTAAATAGAAATTCTGAAACATATGTGTCTCACTCTCTGAATTCTATTTCACTTGCTCTTGAAGAAATGACACATGCCAGGAACATCTGATAATGACACATGTCATCGATGAAGTAATCATCATATTCACAGCGACCAAGTTAGTGGGATCCAGTTAAGTGGTAGGTGCGGAATGGACATTGCCTTGGTGGCCTTGTGTTCATAATAGAGACTGATTTAGTATAAAAATGAGATTTGATAGGATTTCTCTCTGATTTTTTCAATAAACAACGTTTTGTACATAAAATATTACTGTACTTATACTGTAACCATGTTTGGTAAGCTAAAACTGTGGTGACTGAATGAATTATCAAATTGCATATTTAATTTATGACTGATTTAATATACTTGCTTTGTTAATGTAGGTTGCTGTGGATGCTGCAATGCTCTACGTCCTAGGTACAAGCGGCTTGTTGATAACATATTCCCTGTCCTGCCACAAGATGGGTTGGTTAAATCAAATATGGAAAAGCTGACATTTTATTCACTTAGTTCACCTGAGAAACTTGACAGAATTGGGGAATACTTATACCAGAAAGCTGCTAGGGATATATACAGAAGAAGATATGGGTATGTGTGAACTAAACAGCCAGTTTTTTCATGATAACCCTTTGCAACACAACAAATAATTTGTGGTAGATGCTATTATATTCATGCCTTTATAGATTTGTTATCATTGCGATGGAGGCAATGGATTTGTTGTTACAAGCATGTCATGCACCACAATTAAATTTATTTGTTGAGAGCTTCCTTAAAATGGTGCAGAAATTGTTGGAGTCCACTGAACCACCACTTCAGATTTTAGCTACGCAGTCAGTAAGTGATTCTTTACATAAGTTACTTTAAATCAAAGTTGATAATTTCTTTTATGTCATTTCAGTTTGTCAAATTTGCTAATATTGAAGAAGATACGCCATCATATCATCGCAGATACGATTTTTTTGTTAGTAAATTTTCCGCAATGTGCCACAATAATGACACTACCGAAGCAACTCGTGATAAAATTAGGACAGCAGGAATTAAAGGTTTACAAGCTGTTGTTCGCAAAACAGTATCAGATGATTTGGTCGAAAATATATGGGAGCCTGTTCACATGGACAAGATAGTTCCTAGTCTTTTGTTCAATATGCAAAATTCTCGTTTTCACATTGACGAAACCGGAATAGAATCAGCCCCTGACGATCAGGTTGATCCGCCCATGTTAGCGGAGACTTGTTTGCGCGAATTAGTGGGGAGAGCATCGTTTGGACATATTAGAGCAGTATTGCGACCAGTATTAAGGTAACAACATTGCAATTGTTAAAATTGGCAAGTTACGGTACTGTTATGATTGCAGGCATTTTGACTTACATGATTTATGGGTTCCAAATGAATTTGCGATTCATACATTTAGGATTATTATATTTTCCATTCAAGTAAGTATTTTTATGCATTGATATAATATGTGTATAATCAACCATATATATATTTATATATGTCTTAGGCACAATATTCATATACAGTAGTAGAGATGATGATGTCGCATCTCGATGAAAATTCTAAAGAAAAACCTAAAATACGTACAAGTATCGTCGAGGTACTCTCAAAAATTATTGCGATTGCAGCAGGTGAAAGCGTTGGTCCTACAGTCCTTGAAATTATCAATTCGCTACTGTCTCATTTGAAAGACTCCGTGCGACATGGGACTAGCCAAAATGAAGAGAAACAGTACCAAGAAGCTCTGATAAATGCTCTTGGCGAGTTTGCTAACCATCTGCCAGATTACCAGAAAATTGAAATAATGATGTTCATTATGAGCAAAATACCTTATCCATTAGTTGACAGCCATACGCCAGCTGACAATATGCTGCAGAGTATATTGCTCAAGAGTTTACTCAAAGTAGGCACCAAATATCAAACAATTCATCTTAATACAACATTCCCTATTTCGTTCCTCGAGCCACTGCTGCGGATGTCGCTTGCTCCTGATCCAGATATGCGCGTATTAGTGCAAAAGATTTTGCACACGCTTATAGATCGACATCACAACATCGGCAAGCTGTCCAAGGCGACGTGAGTACTACTTTTAGTTATTATTAATAGTTAACCTATGATTTCAGCGGTGCTTAGTGATAATTAAACCTAATTTACATTAATATTCTGCAACCGACCGTAATTAATGTATTCATTAGTGTACGTCTTCTAGGGTCAACATAGAGGAATTAGAATTGACTGTAGAAAAATCCTCAAGACCTGACTTGATCTTCATCAATAAACACGGTCCGATAATTTACGACGCCCTGTATACCAGTTTGCAACTTGATTCTAATACTGCCGAGAATATTCAAGCTGTTTATACAACACTGGCACTTTTGTGCGTGGAGTTAGCGAGCGAGGAAACAATAATTATTGAATTGTTACAATTGTTACTTGGGTAAAACTACAACACATTCATATAATTATTCTGCATTGTTAACATACCACTTAATAATGTTGCTTTTTAAGCATTCAAAACTTGGCATTAAGTAACCAGAACTTCAACCAACAACAGAGGTACAACTTGCATGCAATAGTTATCAGTCTTCTGGTATTGATTCCGAACGTTGTATCGATACCACAACTTAAAGACTACGCCAATAAGTTGATACGGGCGCGCAGGAAAGAGGCGTTCTACCTTTTACCAGAACTTAAAGATAGTTATGTAACTGGTGCCATGGTGAATAAATTGCCGCATTTACTAGTCGACCAGGTATAATATCAAATGCTGGTCATTACTTTAATTATTTATAATAAATTATGTTTTTAGATGGCTGTTTGTGAGTATGTAGCTGCTAGTGGTTTTGACGTGACAAGGTTGCAATCTACATCGCCGTATGGATCAGGAGGAGCTGGGATTGTTGCAAGTTCTCAACGTCACAGTTGGGTTGAAACGGGTGCTCGTGGAAGTGTAGCAGAAATTGTCTCTAACACAGAAGCGAATAGTGCATCGAGTTCTCCGGGTTTGCAAAGGGTAACGTGTTTTTTATTTCACTTATTGCATCAAATAAATCCTTATTCCCAGTTAATTCTAATTCCTTATTTTACTATCAGAAACAAATCATGAAACCTGCTATTGACCCACATGAAAGTTGGGATGGTGTATTCCAATTCCTTGAATCCACATCCATTAGTAACGAAATCACAAGTAGTAGTAGCTCACACATTTCGTATGTGAGTCTATGAGTTTTCCAAATCAAACACAATAAGCATTGCCTAATCTTAATTTAATTTATTTTCAGAAATTGCCCGAAGAAGAGTTAACATTCGAAAGCATGAAAAATGTTCTTAGTGAACCGCCAGAAATAAGAAAGAAAGCCGAAGAGGAAAAACGTGAACAGATTAGTAATACGTTCAGAACCGCAACCTTTACTGAATTGATTAAACGCACACAAAATAAGGTTAGTTGCGGGTTTCATTAATAAATAATTTCATTTAGCATGTTATTTGTTGTTAATACAGGAAGTGCTTCACAACAAGTTGAATGAAATCTTTAAATCAATTTCCCATACGGAGGAGAATGGCCCGAGGAAAGAAGCGGATAAGACACCGGTCCCAGTTTACGAACAAAACTTTCCAGAATTATTTTATCATTAAATTATTAAAAATTATTGCAAAGCATTGAAAAGTTTATTCAAATTGAAAGTTAAGTTTATTTTAAGGCGGTTGCCCATTCTTGGCACACATGCTTTCATATTTCTATTCCTTTTAATAATTGCGTTTCAAACCAACCAAATATTTTTCTGAATGATCTGATAGGAAATTATAATTCCATGCAAATGGGTAGCTTTGTCTCAAATTAGATTTTTTTCTTATTTTTGATACACAAAATTTGGATATTTTTTATCCAAAAGCAATTGACAGAAGTTAAAATGCATATTTTTAGAATAATGCAATAACAAGTTCAGTATATGGTTTCACGATTGACAGTATAACTATTGAACCAAGCATTGCACCTATTTTCTATACACCAGAACTCAATTGATTATAAAAAAATTCCGTTTGTATGATTAAGTTCTAAAAAATTCATATTGTAAAACCAGAAATAGGACAATAATTCACACTTACATCAACATGAAACATGGTTTCTGGTACCAGACAAAGAATATGTGTTTTACAGCTAAATAATCATAACTAATTATATAATCACAACTAATCAACATGTTGACAATTGCACACAATAATTAGTACTCGAAGCATTATGGAATTCATTCGGCATCATCGAAATGGATTGTTGAAATACATTTTGCTGTTACAAAATATAAATGTATTCGATGGCAATTTCATTCCCAATCATTCCGTATCATTTGTATATGATACTCGTTCAAATTGGCACTCACAATTAATCAATTCAATATTAACTATAAAAACTGTTAGACGATACGATGTTGATATATACTTTATGTAGAAAATTTTATCCTTGTTGGTACCTATAAATTTTATGGGTAGGAAACTTCGAATCCTCGGTGATAAGCTGTCTCAATTGATTCAGAACTATTCGTGTAAATAATGGTTGACAGGTATAAATCGGAAATAAATGATGAAATAATCATAGTAAGCCTCGTTTGTTTTACCTCGATGTTGTGATTGAGTTATTTACTATTAACAGGCATTCAACAATCAGAATTGGTTTATATCGCTTCTGACAAATCGAGATATTATTGTTATCGATCTCGAAAAATGGCAAGTAGAGAGAATTTAAAAAAGAATTAGCTATATTATTAGTACTTGTAGGCGAATGAGATTGAAGAAACCTTAAAACGGTTGCATTCACATGAAGGCGTCGAAGGTATAATTGTAATCAACAGCGAAGGTATCGCAATTAAGTCCACGATGGAGAATGCCATAACAGTACAATATGCTGGATTAATCAGTTCACTGGCAGAAAAGTCTCGGAGTGTCGTACGAGATTTGGACCCAAGCAACGACTTACTGTTTATACGAGTCCGTTCTAGAAAGCACGAAATAATGGTGGCACCAGACCGGGAGTACATATTAATGGTGATACAAACGCCAGTTAATTAACATTAACTCAGAACAGAGGCGCATATTGTTAATTAACTGGCTAAAAACTCGGAAGTTGATAATTTTATAATAATATACACTGAATTTACATGGATCACTTGCCCTTTTAATCAGGATACTCTGAATGATATGAAATTGTAATTGCACTTTATTGTTGGTAAGATTATATAAATAATTGTACATACTTAGTATGTTATAATTTACAAGATTATGTTTTGTTTGGGTACGTTTATCAGTACTCTTTGTTAATTCTTTGTGACAATTTAACACCAACTTTAATACATCCTCGGAAATTTTCCCGCTGGCTTGTAAATAGCCATTTCTTTTTTGCCTCGTTTGACTATAACGCACATAATTAAATATGTAAGATATTACTTGTGCATTTTTTTGTCAAGAGTATCCCAAAATAAATGTATATCATAAATTGATCTTTACAATCACTTAAAAAATTGTTTCTACGCTGTACAATATATAAGTACAAACTCCACATAGAACAATAGTTATTGTATTCTCTGTCATGGTGCTGTTAATATTGTGCGTTTGTTGAAATTACACAACGATTTTCACTCACAGGTAAACACAGGAACAAAAGAAAGTTTGCTGCTGGAAGAAAAAATGACTAGCCGACGCACATACATTAAATACTAGAATTAATCCCGATTAAATAATACCGACTTATTAAACCGTGACATGTAACTTAAAGCAAAATATTAATCACAAAAAGCATCAGAAGATTCAAAAGTCATAAATAATTAATTCATAAAATATTCGCGCAAAGTAAACCGGTCACACTTAACGCAGTTAATTGGAGGTATGCCGTTTTTCCCTCCATGTTAATACCAAATATTTGATCGTTTTATAAAGTGTAGACATTATTATTGAACAACGCGTGTTATTCTGCTCATATATCCCGTACTTGGATGAAAAATCTTATAATAAATTATCATGAAAAGTATTCCAACAAAAAATGAAATAAAGTTAATGTATACAATGGGAATATAATATAGTGTTTCTTTTACCGTGTCGTCTGCCTTGACAATCCAGACAATCATGCATATGATATTTTCCACGCAGAGGGTGAGATAAAAGAGGACGTATTTCCAAAAGGTTCGTCCATCATTAAGGCTAACATGAGTAAAGATGTAAACGGTACCAAAGATTGTATAAAAGAGGAAATCGTAAATTCGGTTGTTGTCACAGAAGTTGAGATCGTGCGTTGAGTAGAGTAACCAGATCACCATAAACATCCAATGAATAAACAGGGCAAGTATAGTGTATTCAGGATATATCGATGCTACTACGCTAATACACATTATTCGAGATACTAAAACAAATAGAATATAAATTTTAAGAGAATATCGATCATTTCGGGTATGGCTTTTAGGTTTATACTGAGATCACGTATAGTTATTTAAGTTTGCACATAATTACAACATCCAAATGTTATGTTCTTAATCTAACAAACTTAAACAAAATTTTATAACGAATATACGATATTTCTTCGGTTGCAACTTACCTGTCACTAAAAAGTGCCACATAAATTGCATAATGGTACCAGCCCAAGTTATATTATTCTTATTTGTTAAAGATACCCTCAATAATCTTTGGTAGGAAGCCATAGACCAAGCCATGCTCACAAAACTGCTCCCAATTGAAAGCAATTGATGTATAACTGAAAAAACGTTATAAAAGAATCCAATTTTTACATTATCCAAATCAATTCAACATAGAACTTACAAGTAAAAGTGTTACTAATACCCTGCCCATGTGTATGAAATATAATTGATAATTGTAATATTTGTTGTGGAGCTGCTTCCAAGAAACATTCCAATACTCTTAACAATGCTACATCAGAATCTTCCTGTACCATCAGCTTATAATATTTTCTCTGAGTTTCAATATCTTTGTTCTTTTGTGCTTTCCTTGATTTGAGAGCATATTGCAAAGCATCAAAATACCGTAAAACTGGTGCCAATTGAAAAATTAATATTAGTATGCAGCACAAGCCTCTTTTAGATAATCTATTGGTTAGACTTCTGTTGGATTTCCCTTGGTCTAAATAATACCTAAAAATAATTTCAAGAGCAAATCAGTGAAGGTCAACCAGTAATTTTAATAACTTGAGCAACTTACATTCGTATACTAAATGCTGTATTGACAATTGCAGGTATGAGTATGAATCCTAGAGTTGTGCAGAAGTAAGGAATTTCATTGTTGTGGTAATACCTATAGGCCAAGTTCAAATCAAAAACCAGATCAACAAGATGACTAACGATGGAGATGACGAAACCAGCAATGTCCAGATCAGTGACTCTATCTCTGGATGGTAATCGATCTACTTGATCAATTGTCTCTGGCTCACACATCTTGCTCTGGTAGATGACAGTCATTTCATTGTCTGGCGTGGCAGGCTATTTGATTACACTAATCTACGATCAACTAACTTATAATTAACTAAATATAGATGAGATTATATTCGAACTAAAACAATCAGTGATACTCATAATGCTCATAATTGGCAAACTGTGAGTAAAGCAACTAAAGCAACTAACGCAGTCGAAGTAAACCAAG
>JAODGC010045970.1:16264-38412 GCA_027574925.1 Ecitoglossa quadriceps | reverse complement strand
CTCTCTCCAAAATGTGCTTGCGGCTTGTTGATATTGGCATCATTTTGTTTCCATTTCAATAGACACTAATGCATTATGAGAGCAATTAGTATCCATTTAATGATTAACTTAATGCAGAATAGTTTCATTACCTGATTCTAATTTTCTTCAGCAAGGTGTTACCAAAGCCATGTGTCCATGCTTCATTTATGTCCAAGGATTTGTTACTAATTATAATCATGCAATTTGATGTGACCCACTGGGAAGTAGTTCTTTTGTCATCTCAATGAATATCTGGAACAAAAGTAATTCCGGTTAAAATTTCCTGAAACCAGGCGCAAGCTAAATCGTAGTTGTACTTGATAATATAACGCAGTTTTGTTATTGGTGTTTTATTACGCGTAAACAGTGAGGTATATGTACCCATCAACAACCAGTGCGCGACTAAACAACAAGTACGGAATGCGTCTAGGCGGTGTACGAAATGTTAACAGTAACAAACCGATGCACAAATGCATCCGCAAAAGTAATTCATTGCACGTTATTTGTGTATCTATTGTTTATAACGCATAGAGAAAACGGGCTAAAGGGATTGCTTTATACAACAATATATTTCAACATTGGAGATACGCGTGTAAGATCCGACAGCCGAGATGCAACTGAAATGCACAGTGGAAGTGTATCACAAAACAGCGGCAAATGCAAACAATAACAAACCGGGCAATTCGCTCAACATCTGGCTTACCTGGCAATCCACGCGGCTCAAAATTTGCGGACTTCTGTAATGCGCGTCCGCTCTAACACTAGACACAGCGCATAGCATGCACTCCGTTCCACTCATGCGCGACCGATTTCCCCAGTACCTACTCGTGGATTTCTAGCGCTGCATGGATTCTTCGGATCCACTTTGTAATTTATTTTCACAATAAATTAAAGATACTTCAGAAAACCAAGTGATGATTTTACTTACTCGGCAATGCTATCAGCATGAAATAAAGTTCAAAATTATATATTACAATAGAAATAATTAACTCGTGTTCTAAGGAAAGTGGCCGTAATTGTTGGAACCATTGGGACGCATATAAGATGAATGTAATTCCGCAGTTAAGGCGCCCACCAGTTTACACTAATCTAAACTGTTCAATGCAAAACAGTGACATTCAATTCCAAAAGTACAATTACTTGGTAGGTTTTGTTCTCATGGTTCTCACAGATAGGATTTTGCATTGTAATACAAATTGAAATGTTCAAGAAATGAAGAAATCACATATTATCTAAATGTAAATTAATATATAGCGCCAACCCCACGGTACTGTTAACTTAATAGTGTGGAAGGTTTGTGCGCGTACGTCGGGGTACGGAGGCGACTGGGTGAGTTCTACCGGAGAACACGGGGTTGTAACGGGCTGCTGTGATGCGGCGATGGGCGACCGGGCGGTGGCGAGCAGCTGGACGGTGGCGAGCGGCTGGCTAGCGGCTGTGGACTCCCGAAGCTGACTCCTCTGGTGGCGGGTGGAGATTGACTGCCGAGGCTGACTCCCCGCGGCGGGCAAAGATCGACTGCCCCTTTCCGAAGAAAGGTTCTGCGCTTTTATAGGGACGTGGCGCATGGGCACGCGGCGTGTGCGTGGCGTTAACGCTACGTGGTGTTTATGCATCGTGGTACATTGTTGCATCCCGCATGAATGCGTGTATTCATAGGCGTCCGGTGCTGAGGTTGCGTCCAGGTCGGATGAATGCAGGCATTCATATGTTTGTTACATTGTATGGTGTGGTGAATGATGGTAGGGGTTTACTTAAATCCCTACAATAGAAAAGAAAGTTTTATTACCTGCGTGTAATTTTCTTCAAAGTCCTAAAAAATCGCTGACGTTCTGGAACACATTCCTTATGCTGCCATCTGTGAATGACGCATTGAAATTTAAACTGTTATGTACAGTTAACTAACATTAAAATGCTATTGAAACAAATTCTATCTAACTGTTCGAACACAATCACGTTAAGAAATTATTTCAATTATCGTGTTTCAATATCTCGTGTCCTCAAAGTTATTAAAACCTTGCATACACTCCATACCAAGATGATATTGCACCTAAACTCTATACAAATCTAAGAAAACCTTTATCAAACTCTCATGTACTTAGTTTACTATTCAATATTTTACTTACAATTACCATATCGTTGCGCATATGTCAGTTAAATAAAAACAAGTACAAAAATAATCAGCTCAAATAAATCAAAACCTTACTATCCTTCCTCCACATCAGCAACTCTCAGGGTTCCTCATCTGGCTTATCCTGATCCTTATCCCCATCATAAAACTCATTCTTCACGTCAACCATCTTATCCTCCAACTCCTGTGATATCCTAACATCAGAATCCTCTTCCTTTTTAACTTTCTCATCCTCCGTGATTGCATCAGAAGGCACATCATGCATTTGCACACTTGGGCTATGCTGGCATGTCTTCAAATTATCATAAACATATTTAGTAATGGCGTCTAGGTACTGCCTACTATTAGCATTCTCCTGCCGTGTAACAACTTCAGGATGTAGTGTGAAATCCGGCGCAAAGAACTCAAGGTATTCAGTATAAGGCAACTCGTTACTAATTTGTTCATCAACAAGCAGCGACGTTTCATATGTCCAGCAACGTGCGACATTTCGAAGAGTGTACCCTCCACCGCCTACGACAAGTGTTGGCACGTTGAGATCCTTCACGAACTTGACACAATCACCATGGCCTTTAGTGCTGAGAGAGAAACAGCCTAAACGGTCATTGGCAAGGGAATCTGCACCACATTGCAGGACAATTGCGGTGGGGTTGTAGAATTCCATTACGTTGGAAATAACTGGTTTGAAGACTTGGTAGTAAGATGCATCGTCGATGCCTTCTTTGAAGGGAACGTTGACGGAGTAGTAACGGCCGGACTCAGCTCCAACTTCATACATATCACCAGTGCCTAGAAACAAGGCAAAAATAACTTATTGTTATTGCCAATAAGTTGTATTGCTTGAGGATGGAACTTGCTAACCTGGGAAGAAGTAGTTACCATACTTATGAAAACTAACAGTCATCACTCGATCAGTGAGATAAAAAGCTTCTTGCACTCCATCTCCATGATGTACATCAATGTCAATGTATAACACTCTTGGATGGTACTTTAACAACTCCAGAATTGCAATCACTATATCATTTACATAACAAAAACCTGATGCTTCAAACTTTTTTGCATGATGTAATCCACCTAAAAGATACGTATTAGTTCCATAGTAACATGTGGTGATTAAACATTTAAACAACAAAATCATTAATTTTGTATCACCTGACCAATTAATAGCAATATCACAATTATTATTGTTCAATTTCATGGCTCCTTCCAAAGATGCACCAGTATACATTGAACAAAAGTCAAACAATCCATAAAAGACAGGGCAATCATCACCAACATTATAGTGGCTGAGGTGTTTTGTGTATGCTTGGATATTCTGTGGAGTCACACGCTGAAGAAAATCTAAAAGCAAAGCACAGAAATTGAATGCTGCTAAAAGACGGCTGCAGTACATATATTACCTATGTATTCATCTGAATGGAATCTGCACATATCATGTACACTTGCTTTGTATGGTCTGTAGATGCTCATCTTATTATGCAAACCATAATTCAACACTAGACTGTGTATCACTGATAATCTATGTGGCTTCATGGGATGACCAGTTCCATAGTGGAAGTTACCCACATCTGGGTTGTAAAAGTAAGACACCTTTTTGTTTGACATTGTGTTTTTTAATTACTAATTTTTGTGGTTGTGGCGTCAAAAGACTCAGTCTATTTCAAACAAACGCTTGAAAAACAATATAATTAGCAGAAAAGCAACAACGCAAAGTAGACGCTTTGTAAGGTGGTATTTATCGTTCATAACCGCGAGGAGTTGATGCTTTTCGCTGCGATTGCGGCTGCACAAGATGAAGATGCATTATATTTACTAATATCGGTCCATTACGATTGTTTTTAAGGTGTTTTACTTATGTTTTAATTAGATTTTCTCGAGAAAGCTGCGATTTGTTATTATAAATGCGATGATAACCAAGAGCTTTAGGGAACGCATCACAGTTTATGATAGGCAACTCTAAATACACTGTAAATTATAATTTTTGTTTTAATGATTTTCTCACATAAACTAAAGAAAAACACCAAAATTAATTTTCTATATTTGAAAATTGCTGTGATATTTCAATAATCTATAACAAATTTTATTTTCTTTCGAAAACAACAACTTTCAACACAACACTACTTATCACATTGCAGAAATATAATAAGTGCAAAGTAGCCAAATAAAATCTGTTTCTAAAAATATACATTAATGCAATTTTCATTTGAATTTTTCTACTTTCTTCTACTCTAACTTTGCACAAATGTTGGTCTCCATATTGTGAAAGAAATAATACAATTGTTTTTTAAATGGTCGCATATTTTAAAGTGCAAATAATTACTATGTTCTTATCAGCAAACTGCACACGTCTATTCTCGCTATTGTAACGTCGTTAAATAAGTTCCATATAGTCTATTTGTGCTGTTTTCTTTTTTATTTGAGACAACAGCAACTCAAAATTTAATGCCTCAAAAAACGCAACTAAAGTACAATACCAGAACAGCACAAGTGCAATATTAGATATAATGAAACTCTGTTTAAAGAGTACAAAGTATAATGTCAGTTTAATTGTGATTGCTGGGCTTGAATTATTGTTACAATGTGAAACAAGTGCGAGTCGTGGATTGCAACCCAAAATAATCAATGGTTTTCTAGTTGATATCAAGTATTTTTCTTTTATGGGGTCTTTACAAGTTGATGGAAAACATATGTGTGGGGCTGCAATTGTTTCAGAGAATGTTTTAATCACAGCAGCACATTGTAAGTTAAAAAATCCGCAAACAACGTCCATGCAATGAACATTTTCAGGTGTGACTTTAGCAGCGGATTTTTACCAAATTCGCATTGGTTCCTCCTATTATGATCACGGTGGTATTTTACTAAGTATATCGTCAATATCCATACACCCTAATTACAACCGAAGAACAGCAAATTACGATGTAGCAATATTAACGCTCAATGAAAAATTGAACTTCAACGATACCAACAAAAATAAACCGGATATTAATGAGGAGGTGGGAAAGGTTGCTCTTCCGGATCAGAAATACTCCCCACCGATGAATTTGGGCACTATTGTATTGGGTTGGGGTACCACAGATCGGAATGATGATATTGGAACATCGACACGACTTCAAAGTGCTTCCCAGAGAGTGATTACCATGGAATATTGCAAAGGATTGTTTCCACCTGGTGCTATTACAGAAAGTATGTTTTGCGGGCAAAATTTTTATGATGGACAAGATACTTGCACGGTAAGCAAAAATATATAAATACAATTAATAAGTATAAATATAACAAATAATGCTCCGTTGATTGTTGGTTATGCAGCGTCTCATTTTCATCGTATTGGGATGAGTTTACTTTGACACAATGCTTGACGTTATTGAAATGTTTTCTATAATTTTTTACTGCAGCCATCTAAAGTTACATCTCAGTAGTAGATAGTTTTGTTTTGTTACAAGAAATCTTCAAAATTGTTGAACTCTTCCAAAGTGCAGATAACTGAAAAACATAGCAGATCTGTAATAGATACTACTCCGCTGTTTACCGCGACCAAAGTAGAGGTCACAGTTGTCCGAGCGTTCCATTATCGTTCAAATACTGTTTCACTTACAGATTTTAGATATGTTACAAAGGTTGGTGGAACATCAAAAATACATATGTAATACCCCCATAAGTACTTCGTTTTTGCAAAAACTGATTAATTCAATCTAACATCTAGTATTCCTTTAGCATTGAAAATTAACTATTAATCTAAACACAACTATTGCCATTTGAATCGCTGTAATTTACAGTTATTTAGTACTATTTGAATTCACTTCATTGGTTCATCCCATTAGTTTGTCCCATGCATATAGACTGCATTCCACGGTTTCTTTAATAACTTAAAGAGCTATGTTCTTAATATCATATGCTATGCCACATTCTATAGCATATTATCCAAAAACGTGAAGGGAATAAGAAAGGGATTAGCCGTCAGTGTTCTGCATCGACGGCAATGGTACTGCTTTCAAGTAGATATCATACCTATAAGCATATTAAAAAAAAATAATTGAAAGCAATTAATTTAACTACATTTTCAAAATATGCATTAAAGTATATTCGACTCCTTACAGCAAATAAATGTTCTATTGGTGGGCGTATATGATGTAAGTTATGAATTTGTTTCAGGGCGATTCTGGAGGTCCAATGGTTGCACGTGGACAATTGATTGGCATCATCTCCTGGGGGATTGCATGTGCCGATGGAACATCACCAGGAGTTTATACTAATGTTGCTAAAGTAATGGACTTTATCACTTCTTACCTCTAAAGCTTGCAAGAAGACAAGGAAATTACTTAAACAGTACCAAACATCATTAGTCCTACCAAAGACATTGAGCGTTTTTAGAACTTATCATTGGAACAATTTTGTAACGGAATAATATGAAATGAAGCCATGGTACATTCATTCATTAAAAAAAAAAAACATTCTATACGCAAAAATAAATCTAACAAAAATATAAAAGCAAAATACAATTTAAATATGAACTCAGATACTTTTTCTGTGTTTTTCTCCATTTTACCTTCTGTGTTACGACGAATTAATATATTGTATATGAGCTACCACAAATAATTCATTATCTCTTGGTATTCTTGTATTTTTAATGCTTTTACATGTGTTTAAAATTTAATACTGCACATAATCCAATATTACGGTGTCTGCATTCTCATTATGATAAACTATAGTCATTTTAAATAATGCTGACAAACATTGATAACTTTCAAACAGATTTAGAAGTGTTTAATGTCAAGAAATATTATTAACCCTCATTTCTGCCTTCTGGATATTACAATCTGCCAGTTTACATTGTCCTGTTGTCTTGTTCTCTCATTTGCAATTTGCTTCGACTGTGAAATGCAAATAAATTATTGATGACCAACACTAAGTTTTCCAATAAGTATGTAAAAGAAATACATTCCAATTTCCATTTACTTTCTTCCGTTTTCATTTATCATCGATTATTTAAATACAGCAGCAGTATAAAAATTAAATATCTTTCTCATCTCCTTTCATCTTGCGTCATTTTTTTGTTTTCAAATTGTATTCATCAAGCCTCACTTTTTACGAGCGCTGAACTTAGTATAAATGATTTATGCCCACGATGATTCTAGATCGATTAAAACATCCACATAATTATTACTAATTACATAATTATGTTGCTATTAAAGTTACAATGTATAATACTATACTATCACACTACGATATTACTTCTTTGCCTGTTGAATTGAACGCTGCAAATCACCAAACATTGTTAAACATGTTGTACTGCTGTTGCAATTGAGAGCAAAATAAAAAAACGCGGAATATAATCATAAATTAGTAATTATCACAAAATACACATTCCTAGACCTGCAAAAAACTACGTCGGATTAATCTACGCCAGAATTTAAATACATTTGCTTCAAATAGATTGGGTTTTCATCATCTTTCTAGGCCTTGTGACATTTGTCCGGAGATTGTATAAATAATGTAAAATTATTGAAAAGTAATAAACCATCCAACCAATCATTGAAATAACATTAAATTAAATAAAATGCAAGCTCATCGACTAGGTGCATTTTAATTCCACTCCTTCGAAAGAATATAGAAATATGCATTGTCTGTTACTTTGTATGTTCTATCCTACATTGTTATTTTTGGAAAATAAACTTATTGCATTATTGTATTACTCAATACACATTAAATTAATGTCTAGATATTGTTTTATGCTGTTTAGGCAAGCTTAATTACAATTAATCGCGATTATCATTTGCTATAACTATAATCATTATATAATTACATACATTTTGTTAAAATATGACTTCATTTGTTTATACTTTGCATTTTCACTGTTATGTACCACTTCAATTTTTACCGCGATACTTTTCCCAATGTTGTGTTTATAATTAATACTATTGACTAGTGCGGATTCGATTCTTATTCTCTCAGCATCCTAAATTGTCGTTTGAAACTCCGCGATATTCCGATGCTCATAAACTACGCACAAAAATATTTATCTTCAGTGCAAAGTTGCATGCAGTGCATGTGCGCCTAAATACTAAAAATGTACAATCAGCATTGTTCAGCCCTTACCTGCAATACTCTTCAATGCATGAATTAATAACTGACTTAATTAACAAATTGTGAGTATTACAAGTAGCTAGTTGTTCCCACCCGACATTGAGTTTATGAAATTAAAATAGAATCATTACGCTTTGGTTACTGAGTGCGTCGCGCGGAACAAACTACTGCAAATGCTCAAACTCGTAATTCGCTTAAATGTTAAGACGTGAAGAAAGGGCGGTCGAAGATGAAGACTGGGGTAGCTTAGGACATCGAAAGATAGCTGAAACCCGTCGTGGTGTCGACGTAGCTACGCGTGCGGCGATGTCCCGTCGTTCGCTGCTGTTATAGCGGCGTTTCCTTCCGCCAGTGAAAAGAGTTCGTCTTGGTGCTGGGATTGGCGCCGCTAGCAGATTTCCGAAGGTTGGCGGCGGCTGAATCAAGGCCGTTTTTCACATTTGCCACAAGCCGCAATGCTGGATTAGTGACGATTCCATTACGTTTTGGTTTAGAACTGAAATAAAGTAATTTATACGAGATTAAACAAGAGAAACAAGTGAAAATAGCGGACAACGTTGATGCTTAAAGCGCGACCGTTGGAGGTGTCAGGAGGGTGAGGTCGGTAAATCATATTCAAAGCTGTTTGAAAGTATTGTTTACCTGGAATTACTGTCATTTTTATTCTTCTCAGGTTTAGAAGCTGCTCCATTCGATGTTGCGCTGTTATTC
Source organism: Ecitoglossa quadriceps (assembly GCA_027574925.1). NCBI lineage: Eukaryota > Metazoa > Arthropoda > Insecta > Coleoptera > Staphylinidae > Ecitoglossa > Ecitoglossa quadriceps. The sequence goes on along the minus strand of JAODGC010045970.1, from coordinate 29,468 downwards.
CCTAAAATTATCCGCATATGCGTGTCCCTTGCAAAATGAGTGTCTGGAGCTTTTGCGAAGTTGTTTTGCCGAAGAACTGGTTGATAAATATTCATTGCACCTGAAGTGACACGTTTTTAATCAACCATCTCAATACATTCAATTACATTGTAAAACCCACCGAAAATATTAGGTGCAGGAGCATCATGTACAGGACTTAATGGCGGCGATGCATAAATCGGACTCTGTGGTTCACTCTGCAACGGTGACAACAACTTACTCAACGGTCTTGTCTTCCCCCCTCTGCTGCACTGCTGCAGCTGTTGTGTAAAGGACATGGGAGCAGGATTATTATCCCTTGGCCGATCACCATGTCGACTCGAATGACTTGATCCAGTTAGATTTGAACTGGACTTTGAGTTGGAACTGTGATTTCCCAACGAGACCATGGATCGTCTCTGTTGATCGTACCATTCTGATGCTCCAGGGAAGAAAATGGCACAGGAAGGTTTGGTCTCTGTCGTTGATCCTTAAAACAAAATACAGTAATTTCCTGCAACTTCACTAAAGTATGCAACCAAAATACAACGCAATGTAGTGTAATGTTTGTTTATGTAACTACGGAAAATTAAAGATTTTATGATAATAAATAGTCCTCACCTGATGTAATTGAATTAGCACTACTACTAGTATGTGCTGTTTTGTGACTTCTTGCATTATACTCCTCCAACAGTCGCACGACCCCACGATGTCCACTTTTAGCTGCAACCCGCAGAGCATTCCTTCCACAAGCATCTGAATGATTCGGATCAGCTCCATGTTCCAATAAAGCAACCACACACAACTCATGCCCTTCTTGAGCGGCAATCCCTAGAGCAGTTGCTCCTTGGTTACAAGTATGATCCGGCATCGCTCCATGCTCCAAGAGCAACTTGACAATGTCACTATGACCTTGCCAGCTCGCCGAATGCAAGGCTGTCCGATTCTCCAAATCCACAGCATCTACCCTCGCTCTACCCACAGCCAGCAACATCTGTACCATCTCCGTGTGTCCTTGCCACGCACTAACATGTAATGGAGTTCTTCCTTCAAGATCCCTTGTCTCTACATCCGCCCCTTGCTGGATGAAGTACTTGGTCATAGGCAACCGGTTATCCAACGCAAGGACATACAATGTACTTCGTCCATCCGAATCTTTCATATCAATATCAGCTCCTTGGGAAAGTAACAACTGCACAATATCATAATGCCCTTCAAGTGCAGCCAATCTCAACGCAGTCTTGCCATCATGCGGCTTCTGATCATACGGAGCTGAATACTTATCAATGAAAAGATTCACCAGCGCAGTGTGACCCCCCTGACACGCCAACGCCAACGGCGCTTTCCCTTCGTTATCAGTCTCATCCACCCTTGCGCCAGCATCCAATAAAGCCTCACAGACATCCTGATGTCCTTCGAACGCCGCATAATGCAATGGTGTCCATCCACTATTATCCCTATGCTGTTCATCAAGACCTCTATCTAGGAGTTGTCGAACCACATCGACACAACCTTGCGCAGCAGCCACAGACAAGACAGTTCTACCTTCACTATCCATGGAGTCAATACAACAGCCCCAGAATAACAACAGGGCCACCACCGGTGCGTGTCCCATGCTTGCAGCAGCCCAAAGAGGAGACCTACCTCCATTGTCACAATGATCTACATCAGCTTCATTCTCTAGAAGTAATTCGCAAACATCCTTGTGTCCTTCAAAGGAAGCTACAAGAAGTGGGGTCATGCCTTCTTTGTCTTTGTGATCAACAGTGGCACCTCTTTCAAGGAGTGTCTGTACCACCCCCACTCCAGGTGTTCTAGGTGCACACAAAGCAGCTACTGATAGTGCAGTACGTCCATCAGCATCTGCATGATCAACTTCTGCGTGATTCTCCAATAAATGGTCCACAATTTCAGCGTGACCCATGTAAGCAGCTGCAATTAACGCGGTCCTACCTTCGTGATCACTTAGATTCACATCGGCTCCATGAGCAATTAAGATCTTCACTATTTCTTCATGTCCTGACCATGCAGCTGCTCTCAGCGCAGTTCTATGTTCTCCATCCATTACATCCAGATCACAACCACGTTTTACAAGTAATTCCACAACTTCTGTATATCCACCCCATGCAGCTGCTTTGAGTGGCGTCCAACCATCAGTATCCACTTGATCTGTACTAGCTCCAGCTTCCAACAATACCCTGACAACTCCAGCTTGTCCTAATCGCGCTGCTATATGCAAAGCAGCTTGCCCATGAGCATCTTGCAAGTCAAACAATGGTTCAGGACTTTGTTCAGACGATGTAGAGATGATTGACGCAATTGAAGCTTGGGATTCATAATCAGGTTGGTCATCAATGTCATTGTAGCATTGTTCAACTGCTCCTGCTTCCAACAACAACTTGAGGACCTTAGGGTCAGTGGGAAGGAATGCTCCAAAGTTGACTCCTGTCACTTCATTACCTTCCAGTAGACAATCTTCCACATTACACCCGCTTAGGATCAACCAAAGTACTGTCAATGTATGCACATCAAGGGTTTTATCATTCTTGAACTCAGTCTCATCCAGTTTAAGGTCATCTCTTTTCTCTCGCTTGATTACTTGGGCATAGATCGGAAAATGATCTTTTTCGAGAGTGTCATCGACAATTTCCACAATATCAACATCATTTTCATTCTCCAATTCATCATTGCGTTGTTCAGCATCAAGCTTCTTCACTTCCTCCAAAGCTTTAAGATCACAGTATATTTCAGTACTGCTCTTCTCCAGTGTATTATCTCCAAGGAGTGTTTTCACTTTGTTTGGCTTGGGTAAACTTTGCAGTTGTATCTGATTGAGACTGTTTTTATCTCGATGCTTTGACTTCTGTTCCTTCTCAGTCATATATTGTTCCATTCTGGTCAAATGGAAAGCATAGTCGTAAATCTCTTGATTGCTCAAAAACTTCGCATGTAATGTGTAATACATCGCAAGTACTATATGCCCTTCATAAATATTACACAAATATTTCTGAGTGCAGTGTTTGATGTCCAATAACCACTCAGCAAATGAATGATGAAACAGGCGGATGTTTCCGGATCGCGACACAACAATCACTCTCTTCAGCAATTGAAACCTTTTCCTGAAATCCTCTGCACTTACATTGTTAATCCGCATTATATCAAACAAAAGTTGTTCGTTAAGGGAACATTTTGCTGCGAGAATGATATTCAAGAGTGGTTGAACCTTCGCGAATTGTCTACGATTGAATAACCGTTGACATAGCCATAAATATAATCCATTTAGAGTACCTGGTATCTCTCTGACTTCGCGTAAGACTATAAAATTGTCTGATACACCATCGAGGACCTTTTCTAAGTATAGAAAACACCCATTTGACTTGATATGCAGTTGATTTAACATCTCAGCGGTATCTCGACTTATGTGTTGTCTCAAACTGTTTTCTTGGTCAAGTCTTGCAAGGATGTACTGTTGCACATCTCGAACTACCTGGGATTTTCTTAGGTCATCCAATGACAATTTTCTGAAGCCTGTAAACATCTTGGCAATGCTCTTCGATTGTTTTCTCGCAGTGCAGACAAGCAGTAACCATTGCGGAAAGAGATGATGATGATTTGCTAGTAACTCCGCAATCGTCTTACTCTGTGATGATCTGTCTCTTGGTTTTGACCTTGTGAGTGTGGAATTGAGATAAACAAATGAATGTTCATCAATGGAGTCAATCAGTATGAAGAGACTTGTTTTGGGTGGGTCTATCTCAAGTAGAGGAAACAGCAATGCTCTTTTTAGACAATCATCTGGATTATTTTCAATATTCTTCGCCCTGAGAGCTATTTGTATTTCTGTATCATTTTTCAGCTTCTCCAGATATGCATCAGCGATCAATGTACGTGGGTTTACAGGAAGATTAGGAATCGGCGGGGTCTGACCGTCAATTCCTACGTTTCCTGTGGAATTGGCACCAACTCCACAAGTACCTGATGGGAGTTTGCTAGTAGGTGATGGTAATGTACGTCGTCGGTCTGATTCCTTGAGGTTTAAACTGCCATTGTCGTAGTTTTCGTCACACGACTCGTAGGTATTGTCGCGGAAGTCGCTGTTTGAGGTTTCTGCATTGGTGTGTTGTTGTTTGCGACGAATTGATCGTTCTTTGTGGCTTTCAGTAGAGTGGTTGAGAATCTGTGTTACGAGAGAGCGGACAAATTCGCTGAGGGATAAAGATTTTTCATTGTGTCCTTGGAGGAAGTGATGGGCTAATAAACGACGATTTAGGGCGCGTTGTTGACGGCCAGACGGACCCTGAGAAGGCCAGCTTAGTTCAGAGCAGAATGTAGTTTTACCACAACCAGGACCACCTGAAAATAACAGCATATTATTGATTTGTTGTACAAAACGCTCCAAAGGTTATTTTATAGTGTGCCACTTGTTCTGGATATTTCAAGTTTGATTTGTGTTCGGTCTTCGTTTGTCTCTGTATTGTTGGTTGCATACATTTATTTAGGAATTATTGGATTAGTTGGAGAGGTTTTAGGATAGTTCGATAACGACGAAGGGAACCAGCCGAAACTATTCCCCTGGAGCAGAAATACACAATCATATATACTACAATTAAAAAAAAAAGAACAAAATGAAAAAATATGTAAAGTATGTACGCAACTTACACCACAGAACCAACCGAAAAACAAACACACTGCAAACTAAAAAAACACGCCAAAAATTTGTCAATTTGCACAATATAAGCAATTCCATGGCATTATGTCAATGTGGGAATGACTTATCCAGACCAAATAAAACATTATGTTGTTTCTGGACTATCAAATAATCTAATTAATATTTGCTCACCAAGTAATAAAGCCCCACACGTCTTTGACACAGGCCTCTGGTCCAAACAATGTAACAACTTCTGGAAGGCCCACTCACGGCAGTAGAACTTCTTCCTGTCGTCGTGTGGCTGATGCTGCTGCATTTTCATTCGTCCTGTGTGCACTCACCTTAGAAACACATAAAGCACACTCCTGAAAGGATCTAAAACCCTTTGCTTCCGCACTGGATTTTCGAATTCAGACTGTCACGAGAGGCGTCAACCTCTATGCTTCAAATCAATGCTGCAATTGCTGAATGAATACAAGATCTTCATGGCTGGTGCACTGTAACAAGAGTAACAATATGACAATGGTGACAATTTAATTAATTGATGATGAGTGGATGAATAACTTAATAAAGTCAATAATTTCAGTGCATTCATAGCAAGTATTGAGAATAGAGAAAATGATTATGTTAAAGGTAGATATGAATAATACCTAGGAAAATGCATGTTGAATGAAAACGATGATGAAGTGTGGCACGGATGACTCATAAATATGATCTCGACTATGCAGGCGCACAATATCGTGATTGTTGTATAAACTAGTACAGAGTTTTCGCTGCGGTTTTATTCAATTAACGTAATGCTGAGTGAAAATTTCCCACGATTTTCACGATAACCCACATCTGCCACTAAACGAATTGAAATTCACCGTAAACAATGCGAAACAAAACACTATCAGGCACCCGGTGTACTCAGCGAACAAGACAATGAATTGAAATAAATACTAATAAAACTCGTTGGCGTTCTCGACCACTCTCAACGCCCATAAAGTCTAATTAAATTACTGTAATGACCCAAATGTTCATCAAAGTCACCAAGTAGCTCAAGAGCAGCAGTTGTTTCTGGTGCAAATCACTAAGTTTTTCACCAGAAACAAATGCTAGCAACTAGCAATAAATGCTCTACTCGAAACTATCTAAGCATGGCCTATTTTTACCGAACGCAAATCGTCGTAGTATACGCATGATAACTATCTACGAATTCAGCGATCGTCGATTGTCACTCACTACAGCCGCAAGTATGTAACATCTTGTAACATCGTTTGCGTGCGCGTTGTGACGTTATAATTCACACTGTTATTCGTGTTATTCATATGAATTTCATTTGCGTTGGTGGCCGCGAGGGCCGCTGACTATTTATAGTTGTTTTGACATCCTCCTTCAGCACGACGCGCCTGGTGATTCCTTTCATTGCCTTTCATAACTTTGATGATGCTTCTGAGTGCGGCGGAAGTGAATTCCCGGGGTGGATTCGAAGTAAGAAAACAAAATGAATGACTTGCCTTCAGTATTTGTGTCCACTGGGCGAGTGATGCACTGAGGTATTGTGATGTTTCCGGTGCTTGAAGGACGCGGATAACAGTGTTTTGAGGCGATTTTTTTCATTCGCGAGCAGCGATTTGCATTTTGTTGGTTATGACTCACAAATCTAGGAGATGCCCGTCCGACGAGGACACGGCCGAGACTGGCCGATGGAAATGGCACAAGCGGTGAGTAGAGCCCTCGGGTGCTCACTTTCGCAACCAATAATTAGACTAATAAAATATGTTAAACATGTATAAATGAAACGTTATAAAAGCAGGAATTAGCAACACTATTAATTATCGTTAACGTATGAAACATATTCAGTAAAACAAATTGACTTTTTCAAAAATAATTTTAACTGTGAAATTACCGCCACCTACATTCAAATATTTACGAAGGAAAATTGTAGAAACCTATTTTCTACACCCGCTCCAGTTTAACTTCCCTTTCAATAAACAATAAATGTTACACGTAAATATATTTAATTTTCACATAAAACATTAAGAAGCACCATTGATATGCGTATATAAACATTAGAAAATAATTGATTTATAGACAGACAGTAGGTAGGCAAGCATGATAAATACCTGAAGATTAATAATTCTTTACACTGCTTAAAAGTCACAAACCGAAATTAATCTCTGCAATAGTCATTTTCTTACCATCGTTAAAAAGCCTTATCCCTCATTTAATAGTACAGCACCTTCCTTAATCAGACTCATCTGAACTCCCTGTGTCTAGTCTTACTCTGTGTGTTCAGTGATGGCAATATTCTCCTCGCCTTCAGCCTCACGCTTATAACTTGGATTATTTACCAAGTAGAGTGATAGGGCTGCGAAGATAGCAAGGACAACGCCGATTAAATTGATTAGGATGGCTTCGCCTGGCAAATTCTGATAAGTTTTGTCCCTAACAAAAGAGACATAGAAGAGTAGTAGTTTGTAGTTAGTAATTCCCTGGTGTTCTTACAATGTCCAGAGAGTTTTTTCGGTCAGTCCTGTAAAAGCAGCAACCACACAGAAGAAGAAACAAGTTGTTCCAGTTGCAACGTGGATGGGAAGAGAAAACTCACGGATTTCTTTAGCGAGGCCAGGCCATAAAAAAGTGATAAATCCCAAAACATACTGAAAATACCAAGAATATGATAGGATTATAACAATCCCATTGAATTAGGCGATTTTTGTCGACATGACTTGAAGCTGCACATGCGTCAATTTACATAGCGCGCGCGGTTTTCAAATTGGCGGTTGCGCATCCATCCAATAAGCAACTTCTTTCAACATTGAAGTACGTTAGTAAGTTACCTGGAATGAAAATATAATGACAGCAGTCAGTCCAATCCACGAGTGCATCGAATACAAGTTGACTTTGGGTGGAGATGAATAATTATGGAAGTCAAATACTGCTTTCAGTGCAATGACGGCACAAATGAACGCAGTTAAATGCATTCCAGCATGGGTGAGTTTCAAAGAACGTTTGCTCCAGTTGCGAGAAGATCTGTAGATCAACATGGCTGCAGCACACAAAAGTAAGTGATATTATCTTTCTGTAAACCAAAAAAATTGTTAATCAGAGTACTCACATTGCGAGAACATATAAAGCAAGCCTAATGTCATAAGAAGTGGATGCCAGTTGAATTGTAGATTGTAGTCACTATGCCAGGCAAAACCACCCCTGTAGTGAGTACACCAGATCAAAACCAGAGCAAAGAGAAAGAGCCCCAGCAAGGTGTTGAAGCGACTTAAAGAGTTGAACTGTCTATAGGATTGGTATTCATTTCTAGCCTCCATTTTGGAATTGCTTTTCCTAAAAATACATAAAAACAGATCAATTTATCAATGTTACAGTAAGGAAACGTTGTTTAGTGCATGGAGCAACTAAAATTTTAAGATTTATGGTTACAGTTTAGGAGGAATCCTTTGCAAATGCAAATCCCCGGACACAGAACGTAAATCTCACTATAATTACCTAAGCAATGTACTTGTCGCTTCTTCGTCTGAATATTCCGAGCAGTCGGAGTGGCAAATATGTTCTTTGCGTAGAATCTGGGCCCGTAAAACCTCACCAACGTCGTCAGTAGCCAACTCCAACGAACTGTTGCTCTGCCCGTTAACGTATTCTGCGCTCATGAGCAACAAGTTGCACGGAAAATCAATAATACCAACGCTCGCAAGGCGTAGGAGTAGTAATCACCTAATATCCTGGACTGAAATCAGCGCATCAGCCGCGCGAATTGCACTCGGCGCAGTGCAGACTGCCGCGCTCACAAAGTTAAATATTTTGATATTTGGCGCATGAAACGTGTACAATCAAATAGCAGTCAACATTTCAACATAATGATCTAGATAATATACTTGGAATGCTTTCAAACCTTGAAATTCTGTCTACCGACGCGTGAATATGGTGCTCTGCTGCTCGCAGTGTTCATACTGCAAATATTGTACCCAATGACTAATCATTAACATTTATAACTGTTGTTTATGGGAGATATGAGTTGTTTTGCGGCTGTTTAATGTTGATTGAATGATCAGCTGCATAACCTCAAAGTTGAAGCCGGGCAAACAATTTTTAACAAATCAGCAGCAATAGTTGTGGTCATTTGGAATGATTGAGTGAACAATAAAATTGCTTTTGTGATTGTACCTTATCACAAGTTAATCACGTGTTACTGCTATTTAACTTACTTTCTTTTTATTTCTTTGCGTCGTGGCGTCATCTTCAATAGATACGAAGAGTGACGAAGTTCCACGAGAAGCAAACAATTGAATACGAACAATTTAAATTCAAAAGTTTTAAACAAATCAGACACAAATGATGTTGGTTTCAAATTCTCTTTTGTTATACAATAAGTCGGTTACTTTACAATACACATAAGTCTCTTTTACACCCTTCTTACTTACAAATTGCAACAAATCCATTTTAATTTCAGCCATCCCATTTTAACTCATTCGCTTTTCTATCTCCTCAACTTCTTATCAATTATCACCTTATTAATTACATGTTAATTACATAATTTATGTACAAAATTCAAGCTCAACACTCAAAGGAAATAATCTGTAACGGTTGACATTTTTGGTTTCAATTCAAATCAAATTTGCGTCTTTATCCTTGTTGACATGTCGATCACGTGACATTAATCTCCTCCTCGCTATCATTTGAGCTCTCATAATCCATTGCTTCATACATGTGGTAATTGTTGATGCCTGGCGAGTAGCCACCTGTATAGGGTGTAACACAGCCGCCTCCACCACCTCCAGTTCCAGTTGAGGCGCTGCCATCGCTCTGTAAACGGGGAGTGCCGACTGAGTTGGGCGAACCTGCTGGTGAGATGTCGTTGATGTCGGTGAGGTCTAGCTTGGATTTATCTCCGTCGGCGTCGCTGAGATCAGGATGTGGATTGTTTTTGTTGGGGAGCGTTTGCTCCCTGGAGCCGCCCGCAGCAAGGAGTTCACGTTCTTTTGAATTGCGCCATTTCATGCGGCGGTTTTGGAACCAGATTTTAACCTGGATACAAAAAAAAAGAGCTTGGAATATGCAAACAGGTGTAATTTTTTAAATCACTATAGGGGTGCAATGGAGGGTTGTGCGCAATTGGAACAGAGTCAAGTTGTTCTTCAGATGAAAGAAACGACGTGTTGGTGAAGAATTAATAAATTGGTTAGTTTTGTGCAGATATTTCGCATAAACCGTGAATTCTACATCAAAAAATGATTGTAATTTAACCTCAAATATCTCAGTGATGATCAATAACTAATGATTCACGTTATATATTAAATTAAAGGTGGTTAAACAACTTTTATTAATCAATCTAATCAACATTTTCCTATCGGTTTTGAGTTTTCAATTACAAGATTTTGCATTGTATTTAAATGTTGATCACAACAAATTAATTTCTTTCAACTTTAACCCCACATATCGCCGTTATGAACTACGTCTGAATATTCATTTCACATTTAACTCAAGACTTATTCACCCATCTACCACGCACCTCTATCCAAACCTTCCAATCTCATCTGATATCAAAATTACCAGCCAAAGTGTAAACAGAGCAACAATCCATCCACCCTAAACCGTATCTCTTTCTGTCCTCTCATCACAGCCTAACAATTATGTTAATCCCCATAATTTAATCGCACGCTTCATAAAAAGCGCTGCCGCCCACGACACAAACGTTCCTCGCAGGGCAGAGGACACGCGGCGCGTGTGCGGTTTGAAGGTCCTGCCATCGACAGGCGCGATGCTTGCGCTTGACGTGCCAAAACCGAGGGCGCCACGACAACTGTCTGTGTCTTTGCTGCCGCCGCCGCCCTTGGGGGAGTGGTGCTTCAGCATGTTTAATTTATCAGCGATAAGGATGCGGAGATCGAGTGGGACAAAGTGAATGCTCCGCTCCTGGATCGCGCGTTACAGATTAGGCTGGGGTGGAAAAATTGGTGGCACGTGGCGCGTCCATGCCTGGCAGGACTATTAAACCGTCACGAACATGTTGCATTTAATTTATTTACGTGCTGCAAGGATTAGTTGAGGATTATTGCGATTTTGTTTTGCTTGTAATGCGGAGACAAGTGAAGACAGGGTGAGGTTTGAAAAGGTTGAAGTTTAGGAGTGAATTAAGGGTGTTTCACCACCATGAGACTATAAAACCCGATAAAAATTTTTACACGGCATCGGTAATTAGTGCGTTATTTAATAAGAAGTGTCAAACCTATAAATTGAAAAATCAAATTTTTCCCATCTTTATACTTTAGCGATTTGCTTCTAAATTAAAAGGAATTAAATAATTATTTTAATGGCATAAGAATACCAGTTAAATAAGTGTTCTTTTGGTATACAATGCAATATTAATACCAAATCCTATTATTGTTTAATTAGCACTCAATCTTTAAATTCCTAAAATTTCTTGAAATTTAAAAGTTTTGCGCTAAATAAGGGATGGTTAGGAAATTATTATCACTAATTGCAGACCACAAAATTGTGGACAATTGAAGTATTATAACAATTATAATCCGAATAGATTTTTTATTTGGTACTGATAATAACTGAGTTATTTGGTATTAAGTAACTAATAAGAACGTCCTGGGAAAATTAGCATTTTAAAGTTGATTATTCCTTATCAAATTACTCTTGAACTACTAGCGCTAGGCTAAATACTTTAACGCAGTAAAGAAGTAAGTTAAGTTTTCCTTTTGTTTGTACATCACACAATACTATTATCTATCCCTATCATTGTTTAATAACCACTCAATCTTGACATTGCAAATTTTTCACAAAATCTGGACTATGTTAGTTCCTCTTCAGTTAATTAATAATCCAAGAAAATAATTAGACTAAACTTATAGGCAAATTGTAGCCAGTTAAATTGTCTTTAAGATAATATAAAACACTATCTTGTAAATAAGATTTAAATCAATGTTTCATGGGGTTAAAGTGCGCGTAATAAAAAGCATCGTCCGCCATTTGCTGCACTTTACGACTTTGTTATCCATCAACGTAAAAAACGCAGAAAAAAACTGCAATAAAAAGCCCACGATTGCTTCTCAAAGTGCGCATGCGTCAGCCAGCCTCCACTGGCTTTACCACCGCCGTCTTGTGGACCGCCTCTATCACTCCCGCCTCCACGATTCACTCTACCATAGAAAAACAAAAAAACAAAAAAACAAGGCAAGTACCTTAAATAAATTTAAATCCTTCACAACAAAAGCCACAATACTAGCTTCTTTGCACAAAGCAGTAATATTATTGTTACATTAACTAATGTAAAATTACATTTGCGTCTGGAAGACGGTTTTTTCCCACCGCCTCCAGCAATTAATCTCGCATTTATCAAATTTCTCTGGAGCGCACAATTCGCATGCGATTTGTTTGGCGAGTCGATTGGAGTGTCGGCCACAGGCGTGCAAAGCGGGGGCGGCGACGACGGGCGGTGGAATGGAGTCGAGAGTGGAGTGGTGCGCGCGTGCGGTGCACAAAAACGATACGCTATTATTAAGAGGCTCCTCGTTAGGAGATCCATCAAAAACATATGTTGCAGCAGCTGGGGCGGCGCGCCACCCCTCGCCACACGTGCAGCATGCCGCTTAATACAAACGATGCTTGCGATGCCTGGAGGGTGGCAAGCTCAGCAGTCGATGATGGCGACGCGCGGATTAGGAGCGTTCTGCATTTGCAATTCCTAGCCGAATGCCTTGGCAGAAGAGGCGGCTGAGAGAAGGGTGGATAATTTAATTGGGCACTGCACCGCAATGAGATAAATATGTTCTGATGGTGGATGGTGGAAAGTTAGAAGTGAATAAGTGAATAAGTGAATGAAATTGTGCTTCAACTTTTGAGACGTTTTTCGCAGTTTAATTGAACTCTAATTGAGATCATTTGGTTTTGTAAAGTAATTTGAGAATTAAACAGCATTTACGATCATGTATAATATGACTATTGCAATAATTAAATTCTATTGAGGTTGCATCCAGAGAGATTATTTTTTGAATGAATCTGAATGAACTTAACCGAATTAGGTTAAGTCCTTAATCACTCAATAGTTTTCATTGATTGAAGCACAAATAAGAGCTTTCATTAAATGGTCATTTTAATTGTTTGCAATTAGATGTATCACAACCTAAACTAAAACAATCCTTAATGTACTTTATCATCCCTTAAACTAGCGCAAAGTAAGAAAATTTAATCAGAGCATTGTCCCACTAGGATTTTGTTTACGTTTTTGCTTATTAATTCAAAATTAATGAGAGTACTTGATTCTTTTTAAAATGACAAGCAACTTGATTAGTTATTATGTAAAAATATTTATGTTCTGACCGTTTAAACAATAAACATCAAACATTTTGTTTCGTTTCCACTTCATTCTTTTATTGATAACTATTTCCTCCATTCCTTAGTTATCAAACCTTTAACTCTACTATTCAATTGCAGAGATTTTCAATTTTTCATATTTTCTTGCACAGACTAATTACTAAATTTTGAATACTGAATTCTATTCAGGTCATATTATGCTTCATTTGACGCTTT
>JAODGC010045970.1:0-13555 GCA_027574925.1 Ecitoglossa quadriceps | reverse complement strand
CTGCCATACCTCTCAGAAACAATGAACGAGTTGGGGAAAAACAAGCGACTAGAGCACTTGCTTTCGGATTAAATGCACCTATTTGCATGAGCGACTTTTCTTCGCGATACATTAGAGATTAGAGTGAATATTGCATGTAACTTAATAATCAATCATCAAGATAGTGAGACTTGCTTTAGACCATGCGAAAGACAATTGTTTAATGTAGAGTGTAGCTTAATACTGTGTGCAGCAATAAGGAATAATAAATTCTATGAATACGACAAAAAAAGTTCGCACAACTGATGATTAACTGAGTCAACTTATTTATATTAATAACTCTCGATTTAATTAAGCCATATTAAATTGTATAGCACCAAATGAAAGTGTATTAAATTGTCTTTAATTGTTTATATTTTTCATCATAGTATTAAGTGAATTACTACGATTAAATTGCAATTAAATTGTGTAGTGCGTAACAAATATCATTGAAATTTGTATGTTTCTGTGATACATTTTTTATTATAACTCAAAAGCAACAATAGATAGGATTGTTAGAAAAACGCTGTATTATTCTGCATTTAATGATCTATTGCCATAAATTATTTGATTAGTTTAGTGCAACTATTATAGCAGATACAGGGTGTTAAATGTAGTATTCCACTTTGACATTTCGCAGAGGTTGTTCGAATGAAGGTAGTATTGTAGTTTGATGTAAATAATTTGTAAATAAACAAGGGTAAACTATTTTTGCAAGCTACATATAATAGTCTATAATATGTTTCATTGTTTTCAAACGTATTAGGGTTCTCAGAATGAAAATTCTGAATGTTATGAGAGTATCAATCTAGGTATGCAATATTTGGTTACGTTGATGCTTTGTTCAAGTAATTCGCCAATAACTTGATGAATAATTCATCTAATTTACATTGTTTACAAACATATTCTACACAAATTTATTGCCAACGTGTTTCTGAAATCCCCTATAATTTTCCATTGGAAATGAAAAAGTTATCCGCATTTGCATCTCCACATTCTAATCTGCAATTGAAAACCTCAACGATCCTCATTATTAAACATCAAATAAACCGAGTGTCCTCCAAAACGGAATCAATACCGTTCATTTGCAATACAAACCCTATCTATCCTGCAATTATAATCTACGTTTAGCTCAGCCCAAAACGAATCAACTCACCTGTATTCCCATTATGTAATGCAGCCGCCCTCGCATGTTCATTCTGCACCTCCGTCGGACTTCTATGATTGCCCCCTGCCAAGATGGCATTAACGCTGAATTTCAACACTGGGGGTTTGCTGCTCCTGTCTGGATTAGTCGTGGTAGTTGTGGTGGTCAAATTCAAGCCACCTGGACTGCTGCTCATAGTCTGATAATCCAACTTGTCCAGTCTCTCAAGTCGATCCAACTTGTCAAACTTTTCACTTCTCTCCAGTCTATCCTTCTCAATCGCATGCATTCCAAACCCTCTGTTGAGCCTACAATGCAGAGAGCCACAATCTAACCTTCCGCAATTAACACAGATCCTCGAACGCATAATACAATCGTCAAAGCGAGCCAAGACAACTTCATCTTTGGAGTCTCTTACATCCCGGCCATCTTGGTTAGAGACATCTTGATCATCTGGATCATCATGAGGGCCTAGATCATCCTCATCTTTATCCCTATCATCTTCCTTATCCTCCCTCTCTTCCATTTCATCTGGATAACTTTTAACATCTCTGATAACATCCGCACTCTCTTGTAGATCTTTGAATTCTTTCAAATCCTTGCTGCCTTCTTGGAATTCTTTAAAATGCTGACTTTGTAATGGATCTGGAGATGATACATTAGTGGGGGATATGCTAGAAGGACTCTTTGTACCTCTAGAAGACAACAGACTGTCCATTGAGAAGGGAGATGAGTTGTTATTGTTGTTGTGCGCAGAATGATGTTGGTACTTTTGCAAGTGGAGCATCTTATCAGGTGAGAGTTGGGTTGCATACCCACAGCGTTCACGTTCGATTCGTAGGAGTCTTAATGCGGTTTCCTGGAACATCCTGGAAGGATTCTTCCTCTTCGTTGAGAAAGAGGATAGTAAATGTTTTCGATTGATAGCTAAGCGCTAAGAAACACTTCGGACACTGCAAAGTCACTGCTACGTTGATTGTCAGGTTAGCAATGAAGAAAACCGTCACCTCTTGTATCTCTAAAAATGTTCAACGCTTGGCAAACATTACTAATTGTTGACAAATTACACTCGACACTTTTTTTTCACCCTCTGAACTTCGTTAGCAATCTTATTTACTAATGTTTTTCATGCACGTGCGTACAGCTCACGTCCCACGAGCATACTCCCGATCCATCCCGAATCCTGTGTTGTCCGCCAAGTGGGTTGGATGCTAGAGGGTAGTGCACAATTCCAGAGGAACCTCCCTCTTTCAAGCCAAATGGTGGTGGATCTCCCTTCTCCTCTATCACTCACCACCTAAACTGAAAGCACTAAGCTGCAAATAAGACCAACTCCAATTCGCAGCCCTTACTTTCGGCGCCACCTCTCTTTTCAACCGACTGAAGAAGCGCCTGGCCTGCAATGCGTGCGGCCTTTTTCTGTCTTTTTCTATGACCGTTGTGACCTCTTGATCCGAATAATGCCGTAATAATCGTCCGCGACATACATACCAATACCAGCGGTGCTAGTGATAAGGAGAGGGATGGAGCAGAGGGTGGAGATGAAAGGATGATGATGATCATAAACGATTGTTATCGGCTGTGGGTGCATTTTAGAGCGTTCCGAGATGGTGTTGGAGAGAGTCCGTTTCGAGGCTGCAGAACAAGGCAGCTTTGTGCATGGATAAGGATAACCTGAGGCTGGCTTATCCTTTGAATTTATGTTTGTAATAATTGAAATTTAATGGAGAGTCGAAGCGCGTGATAAAGCATCTTTGGAGGATGGGTGACTTGAAAGTTGGGAGTTTGGTGATAAAAACTTGTTTTCCAATGAGGAGAATAAAGGTGTGCAAATGTTTTTATTCTTATGGTTCTAGGATGTTGTCATTCCTTAAATATATAAAAATGCATTTTCCATTGGATTTGGAAAATGCTTGATTCAGTTCTTGTACATTGAAATTGTTTATTGTTTAGCCTGTAACTTCTAAACCAATTGGATTACATTAATGTGGCAAAATGTATCTAATAGATTATTAATTGCATTATTTAATGATGTATACAAATGTTATCTTAAGTAAATATTTATAGCAAATATCTACGTTGGAATGTAGCAGTTTGGTGAGGTTGGCAAAGTATTGCCAACCTCAATACTTGAGATCTACATGTTTTTCCTTTATTTACATTTTTATAGATTCAAAAAATGTATTAATCTTTTATCCAGTATAGAACTAGGAATTACATATATAGTTTCTTTAAAATTATAATGCAATCCTATAAAAGTACAATATTATTATTAGAGAAAAAGCCATAACTTTGTAATTAAGACACCACGACGTTGCTCCACTTTATTTATTATTTCTTTAATAACACGTACCATAAAATTGTTGGAATATTTTCGTGGCATATATGTAATAGTTTATTAATTGTACTATGTATTGATATAAATAAATATTATCTTGAATAATTATTAACAATGAATTTTATCATTTAAGGATGATAATACATCTGGATTATGTGAGCTCAATATGTTTTTGCATTTTAATCTTGTAATTATAAAATATCTACTATTATTATAAATAGTATAAAATAAGGAATTAAATATACTTTTTGTATAATTATAATAAAACTTTTTGGAACCAATAAAAATATTAAATAAATACCTTTAAACATGTACACTAACAATTTCAGTAGATGAAAGCACTCTAGTGAAATAGTATCTTTAATCCTTTATAACAAAAAAAGTACTATAGTTAATTATATTTTGCAAAAACAATATTAAAGGGCATTTATTAAGCTTTATTATGATATATAACAATACTAATTTCCCTAATTATAAATACGAAATATTTTGACTTTAACATCGCAAGTGTACCATCTTTTCATAATCAATGATTTTGATTCTTTTCTCTATAACTTTTACTATATTAACGAATAAGGATTTTAGTCAATTAGTAGTAAAGAAGACATTAGCAAAGTTTCCTTATAAAGTGTATTATAATATACTGGGAAAATGATAACTATCAAATATTGACATCTAAACATTCTGCTTTGTTTGTAATCAATTTTTTATTTAAATTTAATTGCTTTCAAATGTAATTATATTATAAATTACTCCTTCTAGGATGTTTTCCCATATAGAATTTAATTAGAATAATGATAATTCTTTAATTTGATACTGTCTCTTGTCTCTTTATTTTATTAAATGAATGCCAAGCAACTTTATTGTAAATTCGCTTTGTCATTGTTATATATACTTATTAAATTTGAGTATGATTATGGTACGATATATGTAAAGGGTAAGTTAATTTCCGTTTCTATTTTATTGTATTTCTTTCCTTGAAAAAGTAGAAAAGTTGATTTGAAATGAGAGAAAATTCGGGAACAATGCATGATGTGTATATTTTGTTTTTCTCCTTGAGGAAAATAGGAAAATGAGTAAATTGCAAACAAGGAATAAAAAATAACAGGGAAACGCCTTTCCATCGTTTCATTCGCCGCTTGCATTCAAAACGAAAACAAGGAAAACCAAAACAATTGCTCAACCAAAGCAATATGAGAAAAGAGCGTCTTCAATTAATTCCTATAAAGATCAAAGATAACAAATACCACTAGAAGTAATTTCCTCATCCAAACTTCAATTAACGCTCCAGTAAAATCAAGGAAACTCTATGAAGTCGAAATGCATATCTAATTCGCAACTGTATCAACACTGAGCTTTGAATTCTGATAGGTTCTGCAATCTCGCATCAACTAGATCCTCGGATTGTACGAGTATATTCTAGTTGGAGAAGTAGATTTGTGCAGTATGCAGTAATTGAATTGTAGGCGTGCTGCCTCCGTGCCGCCGATTGGTGCAGTCCCCACTGCTTCATTACCGCCGCCGCCGTCGCCGCCACTGCTTCTAGATTGCAGTACTCTGCAAGTGATCATCAACTCCAAGCATTTAAAATGGAGCAATGTGTATTTATTCTTGACATAGCTGCAATCAAATCAAGTCGTAATCAAAGTAATCTATCTTTGTCAGTTGACAACTCACATTATCTCCATTGGCATTCAGTTGGGCCATTCACTTCGTCTGGCAGAGATGGCAAAAATATGAAATCTATGATGACTTATTGACTTGTTATTGCATTTGATTGAATGCCTTCAAGCCACGTGGACAATAATACAATACATTGCATGTGACAAATCACTACAAATTGAATGAAACTGAATGGAATTCAGTGCAATCCATGAAAAACCATTGCTGTATTACATAATAGAGGGTTCGATTTGGGAATGAGTCTTCATTTCCATTCTTATCTTCTATCAAATACACCAGATTGTTGCGTTAAAAATGGGAGAAATCGTTGTTCCAATGCGCAATTTGTCTCGATTCGATAGTAAAATCATCATTGCACATGTACAAATTGTACAGGTAGTAATTGATGGATTTTTAACAAACGTGACGATTGCATGCTCAATACTTTTCGAAATTTTTTTTTATTATATCTCATCGTTTGTTTTTATTCCTTGACTTGTTCCATTTTTTTTTTTTTGCTTTATTTACGTATAAACAAATTACACTAGAGCAACACAACAATTTTATTTTTACACTGCATAAACCAATCTATTAGATAATTTTTAGTTGGTGAATTTATCTCGATTAGTTATTAAATGCTGATTATTTAAACACATTTTCATGCTTTTATTATAATTTTTGCACTTAGTCCTAATGCAATTGAAATAATGCAATTTTTTTTTTGGATACTTAATTAGTACTTTAATGATTTATAGAATAAGCTATAATTTATGATTATATCATTTGTACGTTTCATAGAAATCATACAATTTGTCTGATTTCTTGACTTGCCTCATACATTTCAAACAAAATTACACATAACAAGATTGAACAGGATTAGAGTAATGTATAAATAATAATACTTTATAAAGCACAGTCAATTAATTAATTTATCTATATCTATTTGAAATGTAATAATATTTTATCACAAATCTTTTCCCACGTGAATAACACATAAACAAAATGCATTACAAGCAAAGCAATGATGAAACTGAGAGAATTCAAATTCCCCATCAAAATACTCTTCTATCACAAGCAGATTTTATGCAACCCAAATAGCATGTTCCTCACCAATCATTTTCTCATACGTTAAAAACAAGATGTTGCTTTAAAAACTTCGAAAATCGTTGCTCCAATGTACAATTCGTCTCGAGTCGATGCGAATCATCGTCACAAACGTACAAATTGTGGAGGTAATTGATGGGATTCTAATAGACGTGCCAATATATAATGCCTAATGGATTTTTAGCTTTTGTTCAGTAACAATGCATCAATATTTGTAGAATGTTCGCACCTTGACTTAATTGATTCATTCTCTTGCCAGTGTTGTCTTCATTCTGCAAACCAGATTTGCACTTAACACTCATCTAATATTTACCTTCTTGTCTATTTGCCGACTACTTAAGTAAGCTGAAATATAATCCATTGGCGAAGAGTCGACTGCTGTGGTATTGCAGTAACAATGAGCATGAAGAGGGAGAGAAGGCAAATAGACATTTGAGTCTCGTTGGCAATTTGCACGAGTTGACCGCAACGAATGTGTTTGTAGCACAGATTGATGCTGGAAATGGAACAATGTATCTCTATTTGTACACGCCTGAGTCACGAACAACAACCGGGTGTGTTGGGGAACTGCAACGAGACAAAACAAAGAGTAAGGAATTAAATACAAGTTTATGTTTCTATATGGTTTAGGTTATGTTGAGGATGACTTATTCTAATGCAATCTGTCTTGAATTTCATCTAATCTGGCTTTGGTTTTAATTAACAATCAAGTGAAATCGATGATTTTTCAAATCTTGCCTTGCACTACATTACACTACTACTATTAAGCAGTTCTTAGTTAGTTAATTTATTTCAGTTAGTTATTAAACTATAAGTTGGATTATAAATATTTTCTCAAGTACCACCCACTGTTTGCTCCTGAACTAATATAAATAGAATAAAACTGCAATTAGTTGTTAATTATTGCTCTAAACATTACTGTTTTCTTTCACCGCTGTGTTTGGATTTGTCCAATTTATTTCAAAATTCAAATTAAACCAAATAAAATAACATACATTTTAAGTTTTATTAAAAAAACTACATGAACCACTCTATAGAATATATTTTATTTACTTAATTTATCTCAAATAGTTCCTATTCTATCTATTATTTTTAATTATTCTTTCAATTACTCTTAAACGATAGTAAATAAAATATCTTCATCACTAGCACGTAATTGTTTATTTCTGCTAGTTTTTTCAAGTTTTCCTAATCCTTACTTTTACCTTTAAATCTCCAACAAATCAACCTATTAAATGTAAACAGTTAAACATTACACACACTACCCTAGTGAGCACACCCTTGTAACAGCTTCAGCCTCAAATTTCCAAGGGTAAAATTCGCACTGACAACCTCTACGCTTCTTTACGCTTCCCCTAAATGTGATACCGTTTTGCATCACTTCTACCACTATACCATCACTAGCAGAGATAGGCAAGCAAGCCGAAAATACAAAGCGCGTTCAACGTTCTATCTTTTATTGTACAAAGTGTTTTATTCATTGTAATTTCCTTCTGTTTTTTCAATACTTTCCTACGCTAATATTTTAGCGCGATTGTTAAACACCTTGTAGAAAATATGTTGGAGGCACCAGATGATCTCTGGTTTACATTAGAGATTAAGGTCTTTATATCTTACAACCAACTGCAGCCAACTGGCTTTCCTTGCTCGCTTTTAACCTTTTTCCAAGCTGTGCTTTTTTACTTGCTTGCTTGCTTGCTTTCTCCTCCGCCTCTTTTCCATCGCCAACCAAACCGAATGAATTGAATGTTAACGCGTACTAAATCCTCCCTTTGTCTGTTACATTGATACATCTGTAAACAGTATCTGTTGGCAACTTTGGTGGTATTGCATTGTGCTACAATTGTGCAATTGTTGGATTGTGTCTGACTGTGCGGTATTATTTTAAGTATTTATTGCCCTCGTTTTGTTCCATGTTTTCAGTCTTTCAATGCTTGAGATTAAGCTGCTACAAAAATATATGATAGTGGTGAGTTATAGACATGGGGTGGAAAGATGCACAAACATTGTGTGTTAATAAATTTGATTTTAAACGTGTTTTCTTTCAGTTTCTTCAGGTCAATCAAACAGCTATAATAACAAGATATGTTGTTTTTTTACTTACATAATAAACTGGGTTGTGCAAATGATTTCAATGTGAGATAAAATCACATTGATAGAGAATTTAGTTAACAATATATAAATTTATCTATAATGGAAACAAGAGTACGGAGTGTGGCAAGAAAAAGAAGAAATTTTTGTAAAGGAAAAAGTGCAATATTCAAAAATTCATAACTAATTAATAAATAACGATCTAACAGTTATATGTAAACTATTTTATAGTAAATTATTTCGCGAATTCAATGTTAAAAAGAATATTCATTTATCTATATTAGATTAATAGTGATGAAGGAAAATCATGCAAAGTGTCAAACTTTATATTCCTGTCTGAAGGTTTAATTCATTGCTCAGTTAAAAGTTTACAGCGCATAACTAAACTATTAGAAAAAATTTAACAGCAAACTGTAGATATTCTAAAAGAGTGTTTATCTGACTATCAAATAATGTAAATTTCAACATGTTATTGTTATTAGTTTGTGAGTAATTAATTAAAAAACTAAACCTAGTTGCCATGCATCTCGTCTAAACGCAAACATATTAATGCAAATTAAAAACGCTCATAATTAATGAATAAAAAAGCAAATGTCATTCAATTAAAAAGAAGCACATTTCTTAACAGTTGTTCCATTTTAATACTAATTTTCACAATTATATCATCATAGGTATGCCAATTATCAAGTAAAAACGAAATAAAAGTAGAAAACGTCAATAGAAAAATATTTATTCATTATTTAAAACCGCCATACGTAATTAATAATAAAATTAATTTTGATCAATTAAATAGAAATAAAGACATATAAAATATATCTTCATTGTTCTGCTTTGTTTATGGTTGTTAATTAATGAAAAAATAAGGCGACTGATGTCTTTTTTCTTTCACTTTCTTCTATTCTATTGCAATGAAATTTTCATTATTTTCCATAAATATTATTCGAAATCAAGTCAAATCTGTACTAATTAATAGTCAATTAAACCAACTATAGTATACATTTTATTTGGTGTAATACAAATGTTTACAGTGGCAGTTATCAGCGATCAAAACGAACCCACACATTGTGGCGGCGCGCAAAATGCAAATCCAATATGTGAATATTACGCCGCGCACTTTGGGGGTGGCACACGTATGCGCATAATTGATCGGCGCGTTTAATTTTGATTGACGAGTAATTGGAAATTTAAACGGTGGCGGCAGCGACGGCGGCGGCGGCGGCATACGCTGCAGCATTTGCAGCGTTGAAGCTTGAAGCTTTCGTGTTTTAACATGTTCATTTATCCACTGAATGTTTGAATAAATTTCACATCTTGGTGCGTTATAATTCATCTTTGTGCCGGAATGTTAGCGACTTTTTGAGCTACTTGTTAAAACAATATTTCCATTTGATTGTGATTAATTTCCTAGCATAGCGTCAACCCAGTGTTTGTCGAGCTTGCGGAAGCTCTCGCAGCTTTCAGTACTAGAGTGGCGGGCAACGGGCAAACTCAGGGCGCGAGCAACGATTTTTGATGCTGTTTAAATTCGCGGAATGGCAGCTGTCATCGCCAGGCGCGCGCTCGGGCGGCGGCAGCGGCCAAAAAGGGAAAAACGCAGAGGCCGGCGAAGCGGCACGCACCCGTCAAGGCTCGTCGCCGCGCTGCCGACTGTGCGAACACATGTAAATTTGGCCGCCCATGCCGCCGCAGGCGCTTCGGAACATGCACACATGTAAACTACAAACTACATTAGCAACCACTCAGCGGCAAACGTACGACTTTGGAGGTGGCAAGTGATTGAAATCTACTGGGAAATTATGAGGATTGCAATGAATTAGATGAATTAAGTGAGCAAGTGCTTAGAAAAATTAATAGAGCGAAGAAAGTTATACAAAGAAATTGTTTAAATAAATTGTATGTGATAGATGAATTAATTGCGAAAACAATACCGTTTAGATAATTTGAATAAGATATTTGTCTGTAATTAAAATTGATTTTAGGATATTTATAAAAATGTGCTTCTAATGAATCGAAAAGTAATTGATAGACAATTTAAATAGAAACAATCTCAAATTATTAAAATTTACCTAACTTAAATAATATATAAGATAATAACAATTGACAATATAAATTCTCAAATAAAACATTGCTATTATTATCTTTGATTTTATCTTAATAATCACTTTATAGATTGACTTGATTTGTTTAACAAACGATCCAAATCTCCCAAATTAAAATATGGTTTTCATATTCTTTCCAGAAGATAATCCTCTTAGAAAATTATCTTATTTATTTAAATAGTCAGAACGCATCAAAATGTTAACTCTATACAATATTTTTTCAACGAAAAAGGGTCAAAGGTCGACATTTCACATTGAAAAAAATCACTTTAAGCCCTAAATGAAAATAACTGAAAATGCTGCACATCAATGGCAGACAGCGGCGGCAACTGCCTCGAAATAATATAATCGATATGCGCCGATATATCGGGCGTGAAATGGCCGCATGATAAATGGATGTGGTGACAAATGACGGGAGTGAAACTGACGTGTTACTTATTGTTATTGTCGAGACACAATGCAGTGGAGGAAATTCGGTCTGAAATCATGACGGAGTAAGACAGAGACGAGAAGTGAAGACACATGCTGTTAAAATTCATTATCTGCCTTGTAAAAGCTCTGCACTGAAGAGAGAGATATGAATTGATCGTGGAAATACTCACGGAAAGGATTCATAAAAATATCGAAATAATGCTATAAATAATTGAGTGTTGCAGGGATTATTTGAGAATAGTGTAGTGCCCATTTCGTGAATATTTCTTCAATGCTTTGTTTACAATTAATTGTTGAAGTTGAAAGCTGTCAAGTTGCATGAGAAAAAAAATATTGTAAAGGAAATTGGAATAATTCAGAAAATAATAACGCAATAAGTTAATGATTGTTGATGTGGGTTGTTTTAGAGTGAATGCATTTATTTCTTAAAGAATAATAATTTCTTAAGATAAAATCTAGTATGTAATTAGTTATAATATGGGTTTCTTGCCACAAGTAATTAATTCTCCTGGATTTTTTGCAAATAGAAAATAAAGTCTAGTACAAATGAGTACAAACCCCACATGGTTAGCAACAAATTATAGCCAACTGAGCACAGTGAAGCAGACTGGGCGGCAATTAAAAAACGCGCCAGCACTGCTCGCGCCGACAAAGAAAAAAGGCGAAAATAAATAACAGAAATAGTGAAAATAACAAATCGAATTACGGGGAAAAAATTGCAAATGCGAAAAAATCGTTCATCTGGGCGTGAAATGCGTCGCAATCGTTTGAGTGAAAAATCGGCGGAACAGACTTTGAGCGCATTTTTCCCGAGAGGGGAAAAAATAGTGAAAAGCATCGAATGAAAAGCATGGAAGTAATTTCAATTAATATAGCACGACCATGCGCATAATGATAGAGATAAATAATATATATAAATGTATGTTAACAAATTTAAATAAATAAGTAATTAAATATTATCTGACGTTTAATTACAATCACTTGTAACATGACGTATAAAAACAAGAGCAAAACAAAGTAACTTCTTGTTAATACCAATTTTTTAGTTACTAAGTATATGAACTTATAGATTGTTGACTAATTTGGTTTTCATTTATATAGAATAAATAAAATAAATTACATCAGACTGTATATTCAACTTTAGACCTAAATAACTTCCAAGAAAACAATGATAGAATCTCAAATCTGTATTCACAACATCCATAATTCATCCTTAAATTCATGTACCAAATTTAACTATTCTGGACCATTCCAGATTTGAATTATCTGTACAAAACTAAAAATAGTTCTAATGATGGACATGAAATAGTAAGACAGTCCACGACTTTATATATCTAACTTTAACCCTTTGCGATTGCTAAAATACTACCACCATCAAAGCAAACAAATTTTTTCACTGATTCCAAATTGATTTGCAAATAAATTTGCCACGTTATAGAGTTTAAACTCTTTAAGTTTTTGAGTCAAATGTAAGACAAGAAGTTAGATAGATACACCTGGCTATATATCAATTTTTAATCTTTGATAATATCAAAGATATGAACAATAAAATCTTCAATAAAATTTCAATATATCCGCAATTTCTACACCTAAATACTTGCAAGCAATCTAAAAATACTTATTAGTCATGAGATTAAATTATAAATCTCAATCTGTCCTTAATCACCTCGGCTTTTAGTTCCCATTGTAGTTACACAGTTTAGGGGTGCAACTCAATTCTACAATTACCCAATTGTCCAATTGTGATCCCTGCATTCCAACACCGCCATTAGCAGATTCGCACCCACTTTACCCACCCAAAGAGCTATTAGCACGCACCGCGTGCGCGCAAAATGTGGGCAACACACACAACGTGCATGTCAAGGCCACGAATGTCATATTCATCCGCATTCGCTTACATCCATTGCATAAATACCTAATAAACAAGGAGCAATTAACGAGTACAGATATCTATTAGTAGCCAAAACCAAGCAGGGAAATATTGCATAGGATTCAAGCATAAAGAGGAAATCAAGGAAGGAAACCGATACTCCGCTTTTTTCAGCTTTCCATGTGTTGATCGATTTTCCCGGTGGAAAGCAATTTAAAGTGTAGCACACCACGGATGCTGTTGATGTGTCGTATATCAATACGGCACCCTCAAACGTCAAAAACAAGCCTTAAAAATAGGAAAATGTGATATATCTACAAAATGATACATTTACAGCGCTTTGAAATGATATTAATACATTACTTAATACATCAATATTTATCAAAGTGATTAAATCTGTCTACAAGAAAGCAACAGTGGTAAGACAAAAAAACTCAGGTGATTTTGGGAGCTTGAATGGACTTTGAATCAAGTTTGAAAGTGTGATGGAGTTTTCTAGAAGAATTTCAGAGAAATTAATGAACCAATCAATTGAATCAAATGCATACGAAGATGTAGTAAGTAAATATTCTTAAATTAGCACCATGATCTGTTTTAATTTCCCACAACTTTCCACGATTTCCTCAGAAATAAATCAGTTATAACCTCGAAACAAAGATAGACAATTGAGAATGTTCCAAGTAAGACAAAGATATTGACTACAGTATATTAGAAAGAGTGAATAAGCCTTTATCCTTTTCTCTTTCTCTCTGTTAGGGTGGAGTAGGGGTGGGGGGAGGGGGGAGTGAGAGGGG
>JAODGC010045959.1:0-19273 GCA_027574925.1 Ecitoglossa quadriceps | reverse complement strand
CCATTCAGCGTCAACCTACTCTGATTGTGTTGTCTCACGAGCATTGCAGGATTCGGAATCGATCTAATCATGTTCTGGTTGCTGCTGATGGAAGAGCGTTGAATAGATTTCAGATTGTTGTTGTGATTGCTGAGAAGTAATCTCTTGTTAATCTCGTTTAGCTTGGGGAGCGTTACCAGATTAGGTACGGTTCTCTGTGGTGTGACAAAAACCGGCGACGTCTTAGTCGCAGGGGGCGAACTTTTCGACACTGCAGTTGAAGTCGACGATGCGGAGGTGGTAGGCGATGCAGAATTAGTCGAAGATGATGAAGTAATACTAGGTATCCTCAGCGTTTGCAGATTCGGAATCTGTAGTTTCTTACTGCCCGCACTGCCATTCTGCTTCGGAGACTGCGCATTCACTGCTTGTTGTTTCTGATGCTGTAGTGCCACCTTCGACAACATGTGCAAATTCTCCGTCAGTGTACTCGCGATGCTAGTGACAGCTGCTGGGAATTTCATTCCGTTCAAGGTAGTGATACCATTTTTCGGAGTTTCCGTCTTTTTCGTCAAGTCCAAAGCGATCGCTGTTGGACAACCACTCTCTTTAACCTTCATACTACTCTTCTTAATCCTATCCAATGGAATAGTGGCCGGCGGTGGTCTCCTCACCTTACTTCCTGTGTCTGTACCTCTATGAGGAGCTGGACTCGGTGGTGGTTTAGATTGCTGGCTTGGAATCAAAGTGATTTCCAAACAAGGTCTCTTATCAACCTGCGCGTCTACATCCTGTCTCCTCTTATTCCCTTGACCTTGTTCCACCTTACTTACAGTAAACCCGGATGGATACTGCTGTGAGTTGAGAATGTGTGGTTTCTCTAAGGAAAAAGTCACTTTCTTGTCCTTCGGAGATGATTGGTTATTATTAGTACCATTAATAGTTTCCTGCTTCTTTTGTTCCAACTTCATAGCCTGTAGTTTAAGGGCAGCTATCTTCTTCTCGAAATTCTGCTTAGTGTGGTTGGAATAGGTAATCATTGGCTTTTTCTGCTCAGGCTGGACTGGTTTAGAATTTGCAGTCGTTGGGACTTTCTGCACAGTGGGTCTGGAACTGGCATTAGATGAAAATGCCTTAAGAAATGTCTTCTGCTCTTCTCTGCGACGCTCACTTTCGGAGGCTTGGGGAATAGAATTCTGATATCCACGATCTCCTTTCTTGATGCAGATATCGTGTAGTTTCCGGACCGGTTCCTTGACTCTAGGTAGTGGTGTCGAGATGGGGGATATGGTTGTACTAGGAGGTGTCACTAAGGCAGGTACTGATACAGATACCACCGGTGCAGGTGTTAAGGTTGCAGGAATCGTCGGTGTTGTTGTCACAGACGGTGCCACCGATTTATGCTTATGCTTATGCCCATTATGTTGATGTGCTGGGGTCAACTTGACCTTCAATTTAATACTCTCCTGCTGGACCTGCACATCACTGGTGATCTCCGCATGGATCTTCGGCTTTTTAGCATCCCCTCTTGAATGCTTGTTCTTTTTTCTCTTCTTGGTGTGATGAGTAGTTGAACTGCTGCCATCGTCAAGCTCCTTTCCTTTCCCAGCCGGCGCCGCATCCACAATGGGTAGAATTTTCGTATCCATATGACCATCCGCTTCGCCATCACCATCATCATGCCGCATCCTGGCCCATTCCCTATCCCTGCTCTCAGCAAACCTCTTAATCTCCTCATCGGGCTCCTCATACTCAAACACATGACACCTGACTGCGCTAGACCCAGCTGGTATTGTCTTGTGCGTTTTGTCCTTCGGCATTTTATTGGCTTGCGAGATGGTTTGTGCTTGGGCGACATGCACCTTGTGTTTCTGCGTAGATTGTAGTTTAAGTTGTGCGACAAACTGCTCCTTACTCTTCTCAGCTTCGACCAGTTGCTGTTCGGATGGTTGTGATGATGCAGTTGCAGGTGGCAAAGGTACCGCCGGTATGGGCCCAGATGTGGAACGAACTGGAACGATCTGTAAATGCTTACCGCCGTTGCCGGTAGGAGTGTTGATGATCTTGATGGGCTGCACTTTAAGCGGGGTGAAGATTCGATAGAAGAATCGCATTGGTTTCACCTGGAAGCAAAACGTAACGGACTTGAGTCACCTTGTCAGGGTGTTGATCATTTTGCTAATGGACACCAATTTGGTTAATTCGTTGTATCAGTTAGTAGTAGTGAATTGTTTCGAGTAATGAGACGTAACGTGAAAAGCAAGCTCGAGGTTCAACAACCTGCGCACAACCAACTAGCGCCGCACACCGAAAACAACCTTGAACGTACGTGGACACTCTACCACGTCTACCGCGTCTACTCCACTGCAGGCAGCAGGAGAATGTTGCGCGAACGCTGGCGGCGGCAATGAGATGACATTGTTCCGGTATACGGGCTTGCGGTTCCGTTGCCCGCAAACTACTTCGAATCTATTTTGCAGCCTGCACAACTTTCCTCTTCCACACCGCTTGAAAGCGCTTTTTGGTCGGAGAGATGCAAGTAGCAACAATGAAACAATTTGATCGAAATTAATTGCGATCGTTGATTATGTTTACTTGAGAGGACGACACTACATCCAATCTAATGCTATCAAACCGTTAAGTGGGTTCCTATGGGGGGACACATCCAAGTACAACCCACATAAAAAATGCATCGCAGCACCACAACAAAATCAATACTCAATCAAGGAAAAACGTCCGAAGAAAACTATTATTATGGAGAAAATGTAAAAGAAAATGTGAGGAAATTGATCCAGTGAATAATTCAACTTCAATTGCCCCTTCTGGTTTATAGAAAATGCAGCAATCAATACAATGCTCAACTGGTACAAGCTGTAACTCTCTATCCCATTGTCCACTGCTTCGACAACAAGAGAAGAAAAGCAAAGTACAGTATTTATTTGCACTCATTGCAAATTATATTTAGCTCTTCAAAACTCTCCAATTCATTGCACATCGTTCTGTATTCTCTGTATTCAGTGACGCTTGTTCAACTTCCAGTCGCCTGCTCTTACAGACCATGAATAAAGGACAATAGTGCATCGAATAGGTAGTCATTATTCTTCATTTCCTCCTACGCGGCTTCCGATTTCCTCATGCACGCAATACACAGTCCGCTGAGGAAATGCACTTGCAAGAGTTGAAATATCATCCTCATCCGCGTTTACAAGCAAGCAGGCAGGCAGGCATTAATCAACAGGTGATTTTCAACATCTGAAGAAGTTGGGCTGGAATATCAAGACCAAGTGTTTGTAACATTACTCAAAACCATAATGGTGAACGCCTTCAAATAACACTTCTTGCAATTTATCTCCAGTCTGCTCGATTTGTCAGTTTATAAACCACTAAAAAGAGACACAGGCCAAGAAGGCAAAACAACAACGACAACAAAGTAACACAGCACAGAGTGTCAAGACAACAATGAGTCTAAACGACTTAAGTTCCTTAAGCTAAGCCAACAAAAGAATTGGGCGCGTGTAACCAAACAAGAGTTAACTATGTAGCATTTCCTCCAATCGCCCCCCCTCCCACACACACTTTAATTACACAACCTTACATTGTATTACATACTTTGCAACCTCCATCATTGTGAGGGCACTTTGTACGTAACCATCTTCTAATTATTAATAAAAAAGCAACTTACCTTCGTCCAATTATAAGTATACGCCACATCCATCAAGCTATAAGTGAGGGGGAGCACCTCGCCTTCGTAGATAATATCAACCTGTAAGCAAATCCAATACAATCAATAAACAATCATGGTCCAACCCCTTCCTTCGCTTGTACTCACTCTGTGCTCAGCAGACAAAGCATACTTCATCCTGAGGAACTTTTGTAAATGTGACATGGACACTGCAGCTGGACACTGGAGATACCTCCTATCCGCTCTCAATTTACACTGATCCTTCTCATCTTTGACACTTTTATCTTTCTCTTCAACACCACCACTCACTTTATCCACCTTGTCAACTGCGCCCACTGTCTCACTGCTGTTATTCGCACTTGCACATTGGTCCACATTCGTATTAACTTCCGCTTTGGTCGAGGACCGCTTACACAGTGCACTTAACTTACGATTGCTCTCCCGACAATCGGTAATATCCAGATGGGCCTGATAGAATTCGAGTGATAACGAGATGGGATCCTCCGGAGAGAGAAAGTTATCCGTGCCGGAAGTGCCTATACTCTGTGAGATCTGCATAAAGAAAGGAAAATTAATTTCGTGCACCTTTTCTGAATATGCTGGGCAAAATATTGTTACCACCTTGACGATTCTCCCAAGGATGGAAGGTTTGGGCAAAGTACTGATTTCGATCCGTACCTACTTCCAAGCAAATACTCACCTACTTAGGAGTGATCAGGAGCATCAGTGGATGATAGGTTAATCAAACTTATTGGTAGAGGAGTAGTGGTTTATTGGGTTATAACAAGTGGCAGGTAGGGTTTTTAGCTGGGGTTCACAGAAAATTGATTTCAATTTACAACGAGCATAGACGTATAGACTGTTTGTATGGTTTACCGCCCTAGCCTAGAAGCTGCAGATAGCTTTGCCCAAACCACAACAGACCCTATTCATTCTTTAAAATCATACCCATTTTTCTTGGTCCTTCTGCACATCCCCCAAAACACTATCCTCACTACATGTACTGCTAGCACGCAGACTACTCCTGGTGAAATCCTCACGACGCTGTGTTTCCTTCCCAAACAGTCCCGGGACTAGTTTATAGACCAAAGCTTGTAGCTGATGGTCTGGTCTGTGGACAGAACAAATACACACACTGAATTTCTGCATGCAGCTAATGGTGCATTGGCGGCTTACTTGAATGTGGCCTTCTTTTTGTCACATTTAGGACACGCCTGTTGTTTGGTTGTATCAAAGTGGTTCAGGATACAACTCCTGCAGACTATAATCAACAGCGTCAATTAATATTGATCATCCTGGAGGCAACTCGCTGTCGCAGCAAACAACTAAACTTACATGAATGTAAACAAGCGTCGAAAGTCATCGCGTCAATGAAGTACCCATTACACAAGGTGCACGTCAGCAGCGTGTTGAGGTCCCTGACAAGGACTTTCCTCTCCTGCGATGAAGACATTTTCAACGTCGTCTGAAACAAAAGCAAAACTTAAGCGTCTTATTGTGCGAGTAGCAAATAATTCAATTGTTCGGCTAGGGTGTCCAGTTGGAAGCTTTCACCATCTCTGTCCATCTCTGTCCCACCCACAGTAATACGCCCGCTCCCTCTCTGCGTTCCTCCAATGAGCGCCCGACAATGCAACGACGGCCACGCCACTGAAAGCTCAGCCTCTGCATGTGTTGGTGCAAATCAACCTCTCCCTCGTTCTGTGACCAGGGGCACTTTTCACCAGTCCACACCTCTAGCCATCTCTATTCATCCCACTCCACACCCTATGCATCCAACTCCCTTGTCCGGTGATTCTCTTTTATTCCGATCTTCGCATTAACTCCACCACTCGGCGCCACGCACACCAGCCCACATGCACCTACTGCAGAGTGCACACGGCGAGCGCGGACGTGAAACGGGTGAGTCGACTCTTCCGCCAGCTGCATTGGTGTGCGTGCAGATGTGGTATACGCACGGATATACTATGGGTGTGCGCGGCACGCCCAATCTCTGCGGCAATTCTGCGCTCCTGCTCCGTGGCCCTTCGCCGCCACGTGGTTGCACGCCGCATGCGACCTTCGCGCACACCCTAAATGGTCACACGGCATGCACATTATCTCCGCATTGTTAGCAATAAACATTCGCACTAATGAGAAGCAGCGTCGGGGCGCAGCTCAATTTAAACATTTTTATGTGCCATGCTGCTCCTGATCTGATCTTGCTGCGAGAGGTTAACATGCGCCAAACATGTTTTATTTATTCCCTCTCTGGCTGTGTGCATGTGGCTTATTTTCAGTTTCGCAGCACTTGGCACGCAACAGCGCATTGCTATGCGGCGACGCGCGGTGGAAACCAGTTTGGGCTTGTTGTGGCTGTTGTGTAGCGCCGCACCAAACCATTTCCACTTGGCTGTGTATGCCTGCCTATGCACATACCGAAATGGGTTTCGTGGATGGGTCGGTGTGCGTGCGTTTGGTTCCGCTCGTGATGTGCATGCCAAGTCAACGACGACGACGCGTCGTGTTTTGTTTGACTTGCCGCGTAAATATGGCGACTGGGAAACAGGCACTGCTTGTCAAGATGTGACAATGTGGCCAACAAAGGAAACGCTAAGCACGCTCTGCTTAGAATACTCAGTGCAAAATCCGTACTTTAAACAAAGCAATTAATTAACCAGTACGCTCTCTCTACCTTTTTCTAGCTTTGCATGGTGAAAATTACAACGGAACGATCATACCAAGAGAATTAAAGCAAAAATCTAAATATTACTTGGTTTCCATTAGAAAAACCACAACTTTATCAGTGATTAAATCAATAAAATGAATTCGTTTAAACAACGTTCACTTGCCTGGTTAATCCTCAACACTCCTGAAAATTTTCATCAATTTATCTAGAAAACTACAGGAGTTACAAAGAAAAAACCTTTCCCATTTCCCAGCGTACTTTGCATTCATTCATTCCAATGTTTAATAATTATGACGTTCCCGTAATGATGATGATGAACGATGATGATGCGCACACCAAGCCGGCGCCGTTTTATCGACCTGCCTCGAAACTCACCGTCTGCAAAGCTGTCCGCTCTCAATTTCCTGACAATTTCCTATTTTCCTGCTCGCAATACAGCAATTGCCATAAATTCTCGCATTCCTCCGCCATTTTGTCTTCTCTTTACTGGTTTCCGTGCATCTTTAG
The DNA here is from genome assembly GCA_027574925.1 of Ecitoglossa quadriceps. Taxonomy (NCBI): domain Eukaryota; kingdom Metazoa; phylum Arthropoda; class Insecta; order Coleoptera; family Staphylinidae; genus Ecitoglossa; species Ecitoglossa quadriceps. Next base: position 12,437 of record JAODGC010045959.1, on the reverse strand, counting down.
ATCAACTTTGAATAATCTACATTATTCCACGCTTTATTGGCTTTCTTTTAGTAGATCTGGCATTGTTGTAATATTTGTTGTTTATGAATTACGAGCAATTCCAGTCGTCGTTGTTTTCATGTCGCTGTACCGATAATCTCCATGTTTTCAAAGTATAAAACGCCATTTTATCGCACTTGTAATAATCAGATAAAGCTATGCGATATGAATAAAGAAAGCGCATTAATTGCTGTTTATAATGCAGTAATTTGTTTATTGTTAGCCCACATTGTTATTACTTTATGCCACTGTAAACATGGAACGATGCGCCTACATTCAATCAGAGTGGAAATACACGAATGTGTGTTTGCTGCTTTCGACGCCATTTTATGAGTGCAATCATTAAGTTATCAATTAATATTTATACAAACATTAAAAGTGTATATTCCATACTATCTATTATCGTTTAAACTAATAGGAAATGTTAATTATTACATGAATTATGCGTTGATAAAGTTGAACGTTACCAATGCGAAGATGGAATCTAAGCGCATTGGATCTACTTCAACCGCCATTTTCTCCGAATAAGATTACATTTTCAAATTATATGTTATTAGCAAATAAAAGTAAAGTTAATCCTCATTCCAAATAACTATAATACTTGATATATTCTTGTTATTTGTTTATATTTCCAGTTGTTTAATGAATGCGCGGCATCCATGATTGAAAATCATCGAATGAAAGTCTCTACTCTTCAGACGCCATTTTCTCATAGCTAAACCAAAAATGTTCACAATATCTTTAGTGCATAATAAAGTAGCAATTTCAAGCTTTCTAAAAATATATAACAATATTAGTTGGACTTTTGGATTTAGATAGTAAATTGCAGTTGAAAGTCATAGTCGTTATGTTGTCGAACGCAATCAAGAATTGGTCATGCAAAACTGAATGTTTCTCACTTCAGACACCATTTTGATAAAGAATGTTTATAACAAATTATATATCTGTAAAGCACGACTTTTGAACTTTCATTTCAAGTATTATAACTTACAGTTGTTATAAAACAAAGAGTAGAGATATCGTTTAAAATATGAATTTTGTCGTTGGATAAATTCCGCCTTTCTGACGCCATTTTCTTGCTGTAATTCATCATAAACTAACAATTTAACAATTTAATTCATAAACTCATTTACTCCTCTTTGTAGTCATGCCATTGTTTAATCAACCAACAACTGTTTGCGCTTATTCGTAGCGAAAACAAATGACGAAAATAAAAAGATGCGATGCATTTTCCAATATTCACACACAAACCAGCCATTTTCTCAATGAAAAGCTACAAAAATCTATTAAGCAAATGCAGTGTCACCAAGAAAATCAAGTGCACTATAGAACACGCTTATCTAACATTATACAACACAACAATACTTGTAATTGTTGTAAATTGAAACACGCCACATTTAGATGAGTTTGCCAGCTTCCAACATCTTTAAATATTGGACGCCATTTTCTTACAAAATCCATAGAGTGTATGCTTAAAGATGTACATTATTCAAAAGTCCTCACTACTAGCTTTTCAGTAATACATCACAAAAGCACTAAAATCATCTTTGAGAATAGCTATGACATGAGTTCTAATAAGTGTGTGACTGTAATACATGTGCAGTCGCCATTTTCTTCCAATTGCCACTGTAATTTTCACGACAACGAAATCACATCCATCAGTAATTATAGTGCACACATTGTACTTTCGGATGGAGCAATTGTAATTGCAACAATTACAATGGTTTTCATGAAGTAAGCGAAACTACGGATGTAGTCTCTGCCAGCACAACAAATTGTCACATTTGTTAGCTTTCCACATTACTTTTAAACAAAATAGAATAATTCTAAGGCAGTTACAGATCGGAGAAGCAGAAAAAACGCACATTTAGAAAATCCTATTCAGAAATAATTCCGCATTTGTTAAAGTAAAGAAAACTGCTCTGTTAAATTGCCATCTTCTTGCCTGCTCAACTTGAAATGACGCCATTTTCTTCATAACTACCACAAAACTAATCATAATCATACAGAGTGGTTTGTACATTATTCCAGGAGATTTCTAAATATATAATGCGGAATTTGCAGGCGATAAGATTTTTCGCGTAGGCAATTAAACCAAATATCAAGCGGATGTAATTCCCACGCTTTTTATTCAAACTCTACACAAACCTTTCATCTATATCTTATTAATACGCAACGAATAGAAATAATATCACATTAAAATAAAGCCAAACATGCGCACTTTTAGTAGATGCACCCACAATAACCATATCCTCAACAAAATGGCTGAAAATCAACCACAACGCAATTATCTAACCCAACGCCAACAATATCCTCACTTTCATCCACCATTTTGTACACTTGTAAAGCATGCAATGTTCCTAAACAATACATCATTAGAAAGCTCAATTTCCCTACTTTCCTCGCCAATAATTCCCATAGCGATAACCACTTTACTCCCCAAGCTATCGTCAATTTCCTTACAAAAACGACGCAATCACCAATTAGCACATCTCATCAAACACCGCACACGTTTCTCCATCACAATCATAACTTATTCATGCTCAACTTTCCATTTGCCGCTCAGATTTCCCGCGGACAAGTGTCGACATCGTCGTCAATGGCCAATAAAACCGAATAAAGCCTTCCGTTGCTGGTTCGCGGCGGCGTGCGCGATAACCACGCTGCGGATTATCACGGCGCGGTCACGTTTTCGCCATTGTCTCGACGCCTACTTGCGCATTTTCCAGCGAACGTGTCGAAAGTGCACTGATATGCAGCATACACACAACGTGCAACACTCTCATCTCATCAGAGCATCGGGCCGAAATCAAGTCGCTGAATACGAAGAGACAGCATTGCGACAGCAAGCCGATGAGGCATATGTGGGAATGGGGATGATGTTTTCAGGGCAATTACCAGCAACACCGACTCCCCGGGGAGGTTCATATGATGAAAATGGCCAGAAATAGAATATACATTTCCGGCGGCAGCTTCTAGCTGACTTAGATTATGCCAACAACCCCGAAACGTAACAAACATTTCACTTCCAACACACTTCAACACCTTCATTATCATACATTATCATCACCGCTTGAATCATCCATCATCCGTAACGACATCTTGATTGTCCTACGAAAGGAAGTGCAATTACCACCAGCAGCAATTAAACACCATAGCCACTTGTTCGCAAACTGTTTCTATTGACTTAAGTCGCACCTCTGGTCTCCGGCAATTTGGGCGTTGAAGGTCTGCGGAACACTGGAATGCGTCTTGGACGGCAAAAGGGCCGGATGGACCTTAACGAATGCTCCACGTCTAATTATACGCGCAGCGATCTGGCCGCCTGATAAAAACTCGTTTCGGCGCGATTGCTATTGCAATGCGGCGAGCAACCATCCGCGACCAATGCCAGCAAAGAGATGCCACAAGACTTTCAGGGCTTCCAGACACATTGAGGGTCTCGTCGCAAAGTCCAACTTCCAACATGCTTCATGCACTGTGCCACTGCTTCGGATGTTATCGACTTTCCACTGGATGATTGAATGATAGCGAATTAGTCGGGAAATCCGCGTGACATTGCAAAACCTCACGTTGCGTTAGAAAGTCACACTCATTGACTATCTGCTTGTAGCATTTTGAGATCGATATATTTATTGGGTTTTCCCTGAGAGATGATTGTTTGGGATAGGCAGGCGCATGGCGAGTATATTACGTTAGCATTATGACAAACCGTCCATTTCAACCCCATGTAACTGGTTCGCTAATAAAAATATACAAAATTTAATTAATGTATTCGAAAGTCACACATTCAAACTAATGGAAATCAATTTTCTCCACAAAATATTGTTCACGGTTTTCCTGCAATAGATGAATTTCAATGGGAAATTATGTGCGTTATGCCAACATTATTCCAACACAAGCAAAACACCTCTCAACTTTATCGCTTAATTGCATCCACAATTGTTGTAATTTCGAAAAAAATGAAAGCAGCGTTTGAAAGTGGTGCTTTTGAAGAATCGTCAGAAGAAATTTGAGGATAATATCTCCAATACTCTTCAATTGGGAGGTGATTTTTGAGTGCATCTACAATGCCACACCAAATATAATTACAACAAGTTATACCTAATTACTCGCAATTTATAACAAGTGTATCAAAACAACTGATGAGGTTAGATTGTACCACTAGCAGAACTACCTTCCCTAGAAATTCCAGCAATATATCGATGATACTTTGCGCATTGGAGATGATTAATTCAGCAAAAAGTAGTTCGCCCAACTTTGAAAATCGCCTGCTCGACGGACAAGTTGCAACTTCAACGTGTAATCACTAATTACCCACATACTATAGAAAAAGAGCAAAGGTGGCATTAGAAAGCTCAGTTCTCTTCCTACCTGTAATAATAATTTCATGCGCATAGCTTAATTAGCCTTCCAATAACGAGGCGATAATCATTGAAAAACACGTTTCATCGTTAAACCCAAAAACTCGCACACAACTCTCATTAAATCCTCTCTAATTAGCAATGGGATGAGGCATAAATTGTGCACAACTAGTAAACAATCCAATAGACAAAGTGACACCAATTAGCAATCAAAGCAAGCAGGCAAAAATAGCCAATTCCACGTTTTAGCGCCAGCAAATGCAAAACAAGTAGAAACAATCCCGAAATCTCCACACTGTCTGTGCTTCAATGCAGCAGCTAGAAAAGGGTAGTGGAACAACCCCTCTGGGCATACGTAGTGTTTAAAATTAAAAAAAACAACTCCCTACATCGTCTACTGCTTGCTCCCTTTGCAAGCGCAAACAAAATCACACGCAGCCAGACAAAGCCAATGGCATCGAGGACCAACATATGAAGGAGTGAGAGGCAGACTGAAAATGTGACTCTCCCCTACCTACTTCGCATCCCTTTGCACTTCATTCCTGAACACTCTGCGAGTGTCGCAGCGCAGACGGGAGTAATTTCGAACGGCAACGTCGCATTTCCGCAGGACGAAGCGATGAGGGATGACGTAATGGGTAGCACATGCAAAGAAGCACGTGATTTCGATGAGAAACGAAGAACAACTCCAGAAGATTTGAAGACAGAAACAAAACATTGTTTTTACATATAGAGAGAGAGAAAGCCTCAGAGGGACCAAGTGTTGTTAAACAACCTTCAGTAGCTGATTGCTTTGTAAAACTGACAGCTTTTTGACATGTGCGTTTGACAGTTGTGAACTTGATGGCACGATCTACTTCGCATGATGATGTCATTGCCACATTTGACAGAACTATTCGCGTGCTCTATGTGCACACTGCATGCGAATGTGCGCAGCGTGCCGTCGACGCGGGGTCTCTCTACGCGTCACATAGTTGAACATCAAAGCAGCGATGCGATGGAACGAACGATGGAAGTTTTCAATAGTGAGCACTCGCTGCACACACTCGCCGTCTCCTTCCGACGCAGATTCTCTCACTCTGCGCTTCACTCGAAACATGGCAACATGCCACAATGAGTCGCCATGCGCAAGACGAAGCACATCATGTAGCAGCCTTCTCCCTCGCGCCCATCTTCGCAGTTAGTTCGAGTGCAGCAGTCATATACTGCGCCTCTCTGTCTGATCACCGCAGCTCGTCGCGCTGTGTTGCCAACGCGGCAACAGTGCCTATCAGCCTACATACGCTGTACAGCGCGCGCGGAGAAAACAAATGACTACGTACGAACGGTAAGCAACAAACTAGAAACTGGAATGTTTCACGTCCACTTTGCCGGCGCACTGGACGTCGGATGCCGCTTGCGTTGCGAGTACTTACATGCATCGACTCCTGGGTACCGCTGCCTGGAGGCGGCTGGCGGCGGCGTGCGCCTTGGACACCGCTCGCTGCTGGCACTGCTGCTCGTGAGGCTGGAGACACACCGGCTTCGTACTCGGCAATCGACGGCGGCACACTAGCGAGCGTGTGCCGCGCGGCGACTTCGACCCGCCTGACGATGGCTCCGCCTCGCTCCAATCGCACGTTGTGGTCGTATTGACGTCACGCGCTCGACGCAATGCGATGTTGCACGAGCCGCCACTTCGGCCCTTGCTGCGCCGGCGGCGGCACGCAGGATACTTCGACCGGTCGCGATAATGTTGCAGGAAAGGTTGATGTCGACGGCCTAGACGCTGGCACACGCATTCCATTTTGTTTGCGCCCGCAGGAGCTGCAAACGGACTACATCTGGCAGCGTTGCTCGGAGCGCGTTTTTCGAGGATATTTCGGGATCTACTTGGACCTGTTCACTGGGCAAGACACCATTTTGATGGGGACTTGAAGGGTTGGTCGATGACACCCATCTGGTGTGGATGGACTTGATCATTTCAATTATAACCATCATAAACGCTTGGACATGCTTCAAGTGGGTTTGGTCAGGTGTCATAAAAATGGTCATAAAGCAGAGTTGGGATAGTAGTGCACCAAATTACAGACTATCATGAGAAAGTTGAAGGATGACACTTTCTTCTTCAAAGACTATTTTTGACTTGACACTAACCAATTGGACTTAACAGTTCCAATTAAAATATTACCAAGTTATGGCGAAAGTAAAATGTGCAAGCAAACATTGCTTTACATTCAAATATCTCCGAAATAAAACAAGCTAGAGAAAAATCTACTACATTGCTGAATTCTACAATCTTCAGAGTTCATTCTCTGAAAATTTCATAAAGATACCTTGAAAACTCTAAATTCTACAAGCAAAACAATTTTACTTAAAACAGTGACGCGGCAACAACTTACAACTTTACCTCCATTTTATGATAGTTGCAAATAAGATATCAACAAACAAACAACAGAAATAGTTTTCTACATAAATAGTGTATCCTCAGTGAAAATTCCAAAGCGTTATCTTTAAAATTCTATGTGTAACAGTCATTTTACTGAATTACTTCATAAATTATGCTGGGAGCATATTAACATTTGTCTTCTTTGACTTGAAATAAACAAGAAAATATGAAAATCACATAGAAACAAATTAGTGCATTTTATTAAGGAATATCTTCACATTGTTTGTGGAAAATTACAACAATTTGTTATAAATATTGTAGGAGTTATGAGGCTTTCATTGGCAAATTACACAAATAGCACTATAGCAACTCTTCCGTTTAAATCTTTTAATGGCTTTATTACAAGACTACTAATTAATGGACAAGAATAATAATTATACCATCACTTAGATCATTTTATCTAATTGTTATATGTGATATTTCATTATCCTACAATGAATAGTTTTCGCTTGAATGAGGTTTAAAGCGAATACCGATTCATTGTTTTCAAGTTGAGCTTCCGTTATACGCCCAATTAAAGCAAATTATCTCGGTTAATTAGATTAGTACAATCGATAAATTTTATGCACAATAAAGCTCTATATACTGTGCAATTTTTATAGGAAACTTGACGCTTGTGTTGACATGATTTAATGCTATATTAATTGTTTTAGCCAATAAACCGGTAGATTTGTGTGATTGTAGGAAATTATACATTGTGTTTGTTGTCAATTATCTTGGAAACTACAACAAATAGATTTCATTTGAATAGTGTGTACTATGCACTAACTAAAGGAGTATCTGTGCTATAAAAATAAAATAATTATCTTGAATACTTTCTGAATTATTAGAAATTTTGCAATGTGTTGCATCAAACTGTCGGATAGTTGTAATTAGAAAAATTTTGTTTACTAATGATTATCTTAGAAACTATAAGCATTAGATTCAAACTAAAAAGTGTATATTATGCACTAACTAAAGGAGTATCTGTGCTATAAAAATAAAACAATTATCTTAAATACTTTCTGAATTATTGAAAATTTTGCAGTGTGTTGCATCAAACTGTCGGATAGTTGTAATTAGAAAAATTTTGTTTACTAATGATTATCTTAGAAACTATAAGCATTAGATTCAAACTAAAAAGTGTATATTATGCACTAACTAAAGGAGTATCTGTGCTATAAAAATAAAACAATTATCTTAAATACTTTCTGAATTATTGAGAATTTTGCAATGTGTTGCATCAAATTGTCGGATAGTTCTAATTTAAAGAATCCTCTTTGTTACCGATTATCTAGGAAACAACAATAATTAGATCCAATCTGTAACTTGAATCTTATCCATACACTAACTGGCTATCCCTCCTAAAAATATTAAATCATTATCATTATTAGTTTAAGAGCAATAGCAAATTTTGTAATGCGTTGCCACGCATTATCTGATGATTGTTGATAAACAATACTTCTTTGCAATTAATTATCTTGAAAAACCATAACAATAATTAAATCTAATCAGTAAAGTTCAATTTAGTACAAATTACTAAGCTAAACATAAGGCAAAGCAATGAAATATAGCTGCATGTGACTTAAGTCAAAGTGACTTAAGTGACAAAGTGACAAAAAGCACTAAACTATCGAAAATAATCTCCATACCGAAGGAATAAAGTACAAGTAGCGCACTCTATTAATTTCTTTTGCTTCACTTGAGGTAAATGAATTAAACCATATTGAAGTGACTTAAGGCAATGTCATTTCTTAATCGCATGCAGTCAATTACTTGGTGAGAATAGCTTCCTTAAGCAATGTGTAGTGCGTGATGGTGTGCCATTCTCATAAATTGTGTCGATTGCAACCGACTTAAGTCGGTTAAGTCTTTTCAGTCGGTAAGCGAAGCGTCGCAAGTCGGTAAACTCAGTCTGCAACGTGGTCAATACGGAGAAATCTGCTCAGCGACCGCGAAATAGTTAGCGCCTGGTTGCCATAAATGGCTTAAGCTTAATGTCACCAGTGTCTCCTCTACATCTCAGCGTCTGATGAGCAGACAGCAATTAAGTTTGGACGATTAACAAAAACAATCCACGCTGATTGTAATCCACCAACGCGACAAACCCATACTGACTTAAGTCAGATTGATCCTTTAAGTCATATGACTTAACTTAAATTATTGCAAATATGCCCAAGTCATATGCCATTGTTTTCGCACAAATCAAATGGGATTAGTTGCGGTCATGTCGGCATCGGTCACATCTGGTTACACATCCGAAGCTCGCTGAAAGCTCCCTCGATCGAAATGGTCGCCTTTTGTTCCACGACTCACCCACACCGATTACCCTATGTGGCGGTAGACGTATTCATCTGGTCAAAATGAAGTCAGTAATGTCCGAACGTAATTGCAATATTGACATGCTAAGTAATAATAATGCAGTAAGGCACATTGTTAAGTGAGTTATGATGATGTTCAGTAGATTAAGCTTCAAATCGAATGCCATTGATTGATTTTCTTTCGAATCCACTGATAGTTTGTATGATAGTATACAATGTGGGGAGGTAATGTCAAGGGTGGATGTTGTAGAAGTAAGGGGAATAGTGTTCGTGTTTTTTGCATGTTCATATAAGATGGAAATTGTTCAAAGTGGAAAATTGTTTTGCTGGAATTGAAGTACTTAGCGCATGTTATGAACAACAAAGTGGCTTATTACACGCAAACTATTAGTGATAATAATTTCATATTTTTAGTGCAGATTTACAGTTAGTGTGTCTATCTTAAACACTTTACAGATTAATTCTAGTTATTATAGTTTTTAAGATAATTTAGAATAAACAAATTTATTTTAACTGGTTACATGAGACAATAAATGGCAATCACTTACAAAATTAGCAATTACTCCTAAGGTATTTAGAATAATGATTTCATATTTGCAACATGAATACTCCTTTAGTTAGTACATAATATTAACTTTACAGATTGATGCTAATTGTTTTAGTTTCTGAGATAATTCCAAACAAAATAGACATTTTTAATTACTTGCAACAGACAAGCATTAGTCATTCATTGCAAAATTTACAATTATTTTTAAACTATTAAAGATAATAATTTTATACTTTTGCTACAAATACCCAGTTAGTATGTGTATAACATGTAATTTATAGATTAGATCTAATTATTTTTGTTTCTGAAATAATAAATAATAACTAAAAAAGTTGCTTTTAATATAATGATCTAATGCATGGTAATGCATTACAAAAGGTCTTATTACTTTTAAACTATTTATCGTAATGATATTATATTTTTATTAAATATAATCATGTTGTGTGTGTTTAATATACATTTTACAAATTGATTCTAATTGTTATAGTTTCCGAGATAATTAAAAACAAATATATCTTTTTTAACTACTTGCATTAGACAATTATTGGCAATGCACTGAAAAACTCCCAATTACTCTTAAACTATTAAAGATAATGATTTGATATTTTTAGGAGGGATACCCAGTTAATGTGTGTATAATGTAGAATTTACAAATTAAATCTAATTCTTTTAATTTCCGAGATAATTGCAAACAAAATAGACAGTTTTAATTACATGCATCAGACGAATATTGGTAATCTATTGCAAAATTTTTAATTACTGTGAAACTATTAAAGATAATGATTCAATATTTTTAATAGAAATATTCAGTTAGTGTATTGATAATATCCAATTTACAGATTGATTCTAATTGCTATAGTTTCCGAGATAATTAAAAACAAAAATTTCTTTTTTATCTACTTGTATTAGACAATTATTGGCAATGCACTGAAAAATTCCCAATTACTCTTAAACTATTAAAGATAATGATTCAATATTTTTAATACAGATACTCAGTTAGTTTATTGACAATATCCAATTTACAGATTGAATCTAATTGGTGTAGTTTCCAAGATAATTTAAAATAAACAATATTGTTTTAATTAGTAACATGAGAAAACACATGTCAATACTTAACAAAATTATTAATTACGTCCAAAGTAATAAAAGTAATAATTTTATATTTATAGTACAGATACTCACTTAGTTTATTGACAATATCCAATTTACAGATTGAATCTAATTGGTGTAGTTTCCATGATAATGAGCGGGAAAATTAATTTCTTAACTACAAGCATCAGATAAGTCATAACACGACACTGCGCAATTCATTACTCTTCAATGATTAATAATAAAGATAACATATTTGCAAAATTCATACTAGTTCGGTAATATAAACATTTCCATTATGTACTTAAAGTAGTTTTCTGCATCTTTCGCAAGTGACTTAAGTCATCTACAATTGTTGCATCTGGGACAGTGTCAATGAACAAAATCCAAAGTTCCCTTCCAATCCAAAGCTTTAATATCAAAGTGAAATGTAGATAAGTCACTTCTGACAAAACCACAATTGACTTAAGTTAGTCACTTATAAAATGCATGACGTCCATCCATTACGTCATCCCTGGTTGTTTGCTTCTTCTGCGAATTGAATTTTTTTAAGTGACTTTATAGTGACTTAAGTAATTTTCCAACGTTTTCCAATATCTTCGAGAACCGCCGATCGAATTTCCAAATATCAATGCAGTTAATGACTAAGATAATACTTTGACGTCACGCTGCAGGACTGGCGGTATCAACACGAAAGTCGCTTTAAAAACAACGCTCAAGGTTGCTGCTTATCTCTGACACAACTTGACTCAACCGACTCATTGTGCATTACACCACATGCAGTACGTATGCGCATTGCACTTACAGCAACTCTAGAGTGAAATAATAAGGTGATTCGTTGAAGTTATCAGCGGAATCAAGCAGAACACATTTTCAACATCCTGTATTGTAATTTGTACAACTAGAATGCACATGGTACATTAGCCAAATGATAGATACGCAAGTTGTATTTATTTATTTAATTTGTTTTTATATTGATACTTTATAATAATTAAGTTAAATGCTTGGTTTAATGAGTGAGCTTTCTAACCAATGGAGCTTTGTGTGCAATTATTGCTTATAACTTTCGATTGAGCATTGGGAATGAGTTGAAACTTCCAACAAATGTTGTTGGATGGTTTATTTATTTTATCATCATTTACATTTGTTGTTATCTATATTGTTTATTACAGTAAATAATGTTTAATGTTGATGCTTAATTCCATCGGGTTGCTGGTTATTACTAAACACCCTGTATTTCCTATATCATTTACAATATTCTTGTGAAATATTCAGTGAGGAATCTGCAATTAATTAGGATTGTGTGTAAGAAACCAGAAATGTGTTACATGTATATATCAAATAGTTATTTATATTTAAAATGTAATTACTCAGTGATCTTCAATGGTTATTATTTAAATAAACTGAATTTCAACAATAATATACCTTAGAGAGATTACTGTAATTATGAGAGTTTATACTAGGATAATGTGTAAATTAACTGGTAAAAGAAAATTGTTGATATCTTTATTTGTTTAGGTGTTATAATAAATTAAATTGATTCGTTCCTAAATTAAACTGCGGATTTTGAGTAAATTCCAAAAAAATATGTTAAATAAATGTCTGTAACTTGGTTAGTTTTTAACTGAATGCTTTGAAATTTATAGAATAAATGGTCAGCTAACAGGGTA
>JAODGC010045948.1:21806-36638 GCA_027574925.1 Ecitoglossa quadriceps | reverse complement strand
GTACGCGTCGCTAAACACACGTATCTAGAAGAAACATGCATGATGTATGAGACGAATTTTGTCCTTCAGTCACATTCTCCTGTGACGTTGACAGTTACTAAGAAACGGCCAAAATTTACAATGTTATGGTGTGATATTTCAATTAGAAATTCATGATTTAGGGATAATTGAAAATGTGATATTTGTGTACGGCCTTTCTATACGCTTCCTAATATTTCTTATTTTAACTTTTTTTGGCAAATGTGATGGTTCTCATTTTGAAATCCCCAATGATCAAAGTTTGCTGAGTTGTTAGCGAAAATTTCCAACACTGTCGTACTTCTACGAAGACAAAATACAATAATGATGAAGAGCAAAAATACGTGCCGAAAACTTTTTGCGCGAACAATCAAAATCAAATTTGGAGAAAAAAAGTTTTTGGCTGCAATAATAACCTTTAAAAAAGATCCTGACAATTTAAACGTAATCGATAATTTATGTTTTATTTTATATTTTTTTCAATATTGGCTCAATATAAAAAAATTTTGGAAAGTCAAGAATTGGGAAGTGTAAAGTAAGACGTGATAATGTCCATGACATTGGCATCCGTGTCCGTTCGGATTAGTTTTGCATGCCAGCTCAAAAAAGGTGCATTAAATTCGAATAAATCATTACCTAAACTTTAAGGTGTCTAGTGACTATATCGGCTCAAAATGAACGCCTTTGCCGAGCACAGTGTGCACGTGGCAGAGAGTCGTAAAACTTAATGGTACAATGCATTATCTGCCAGCGATGGACATTTCGAATTTTGACATATACATAAATTTTCGCATGAAAATGACACTAATTTGCGAAATTTTCCCCCGTGCGCGCGGCGCATACTGGGAAACTTTGGCGTTTACCATAAAATCCAGCGCACACTGGTATTTACATAAAATATTCAGTGCGCACATCAAATGAACGCGTCGATTATTTAATTTGCACATAATTCAAATATGCGTCATTATCATTTACTGACGTCTGATGATTATTGTCATTGTTCTAACATAAAATTTGGGAGTTGGCAACTCGCATTAGCCGTCCGACAATGAAGATCCACTGTGTGCTATGCTTGCTGGCATTTGCATAAGTTATTAAAATGATGACAATATTCCTCTACGACAGTCGCATAATTTAGCGAGTAGTCGATAAACAGATTTTCATCGGGGGTGTGGTGTGAAACGCCAGTCAATTTTAATATGGAGCCCACTTCATCTTGTTTGACTTTGAAGTGATACTATCTATACATATTAAATGAACATTTGACAGCCATGGTATTTGTGGCTCATGCTGAAGTTGAAGCTTTTCTTGACGATTTTTTAATGGAACGCCGAGGCGCAACAAAATGTCTATTATGGCTTATTATAATTAATTATACTAGGACATTGAAATGTACTTGTATTTAAGTGTACAATAAATTTATATGCAAACCAATCAATACATTATTTGATATTTTGATATTTTCATCATTGGTTATGCATAAAATTTTATTTCATATTTTATTATAAATATTATTAAATGTTTCATGCATTGAACACAAAACCAATAAAATATTTATTTGTATGTGGAAATAGTTTTGCACTGAAAATTTAACAGCCAACAATTCATTTCGGTTTTTTTTTAACGTTATACATCTGGTTGCCTTGACTGTCTTTCTAATCCTTGAAAGGCAGTTAAGACAGTTCTTTAAAGTACTATATATTAACAGTTGAGCACAGACGTTTGGCGGTTCGGCGGTCGAAGGAAGTTTTAAAAGATTTTACTTTAGGTACTTTGCTCGTTCTCTTATAAAGGTGCGGCGTTTGGCCGCCACCGTCACAGCCTCTTCTTTTGTCAGCCTTCTATATTAACGTTGCGTTAAAGTTTTACTTCTTTTCGCGAGCTTTTGTGCGCGTCCGCTGTGCAAGCGCTAAATCACTTGCAAGCAAACCGCTTCGAGATGAAGGTAATTCGTGAACTATTTACTTCTAGGCATTATGATTCATTACGAAGACGGAAGTGAGAAAATTAGGTGTAAATTAGATCTTTATTTACTTATAAAAAAATGTGCTTATAAATGGGAAATATTACAAGTTTCATTAGGCAATTTTATTGGCATATGATTTTGATTTAATTTATGTTGCTTTGATTTATATTGCAGCTTATGAAAGTTGTTTTATTAATGCAGCTAATGTATTGAGTTAGTAGCTGTATTGATAGAAGATTGAAAAGGGATTTGTATTGAAGAGAGTAACTTGCAATAGATGTTGCTCGTGCGGTGGTAGAGTGTCGACTGTCATACAGTTTCCAGGATTCGTAGCCGTTAGACCTCGGTGGGATTGTGGCGCTTGCGTTGCAAGCGCAAAGTTCGCGACTTATCGCGCGATCTCGCGGATTTTACAAGTAGTTGATGCAGTACAATAAAGTGAAAGAAAGAAGTACGGTGCCGGTTTTTAGTGTGAGCAAGAAAAAAGCTCCATGGTATTACTTTGAATAGGATCAGTAAACTAATAACGGATTTATTTTGGTTGCATGTATATTTTAATTGATTATTATGTTATTATTAAACTAAGGAATTTAGTAATTTAAGTTAATTGCGTTTGCAGTACGACAATGATTTGATGCCGTCGGATCGATCCGTACAGTAAATGCGTACAGATGGTGGAGGCGACGAGCGACTATGAATAGTAAAGTAAATCTTGAGGTCGCTTTTGAATGGTGCGCGGCATACCGCATTGTGCAAGCATGATGAACATGCATTTATTAACGACAAACAGCACTGCATATGCAAATGGATTAGTTGATCGGATTTTGCTACAATCGGATTAGATTACTTGTTTGTACCTTAAAGCGTGTTGAGTCATAAACTGTCAGAACTTAAACAAAGCTTGTACCAATTGAATACAATTTAATATTCGCTTACAACGTCGACATTTGTATGCGCAATGAAAGGTGTGAAATTATGTTGGCAGGAGAGCCAATAAAATTTATAACTAATGGTCATGTGTGATTTTACTGGAATTTATGCTACGTCAAGCTGGCATGCGGTATTATCAATAAAAGAAGATGTCGATGGTAATTTAATGATACCGGCGTTGGCGTATTCGTGTTTGCGCAAGTAAAAATCGACTGACGTGTTTTATGTCTAGCTTAATTTAATGCGCAATAAAGCACATATCGAATTCAGCAATCGGCATGCCCGACAAGGTGTCTGTGTTTGAGTGGTGTGGTGTTTTAATTACGCCGAATTACGTATCTGCAATATGTCAAAGTCGGATTGGGGTAATTACTGCAAAACCAATCAAGTAAATTGAATAATCGATAACAAAGATGGACGAATTAATATTGTTTTATTTCAACTAGCTACAAACAAATTCTACGCACCAAATAGAATAATTAATCTCATCAATATTGACGTTCGTAACTTTGGTTTGATAATATTTTTACCAGGTGGTTGAGAAGACTTCTTTCAACATTTATTAAATTCTCTCTCTTTTATTTCCTTTCTTTATAATGTACGTGACTTGCACTATTATTGTATAATGTGTCAATTGAATGCCTCTGTCAAATCAAATAAAACAACACATGCCTTGCCAAATCGAATCTTATTCACGTCTGATGTATCTATTGTTGGCACGCCTCTAAATTAATAAGTGGATATCTGTTTCTGTCCATCCTCCATCCAGTTATTTTCAATTCTTTGTCCGTAATATAAAGTCAGTCATACATTGTCTCTTTTACTGTATTTTCCAAGAAACACAAATTTAATTTTTACCTGCAAGTAAGTTCCTGTCAGCATGTCTACAATAAATTAAATTAAACCAAGCGGGTTCATCCTGGATCATTGTAAAGTCTCAAAAGGAGACACACACCGGATAGCTTTACACCCGACCAGAGCGAAGGACATCAAGGTCTTTTCAGGGAACCCAGATTGCCCAAGGTTCTAGCGTAATCCGCAGACAACATATCAGGTCCTGACACATTTAAGGTGCATTGTAAATTTAACTGTTTAAATGTTAACAATATACTAGTAATTTAAAAATATTTTGTAAACATTTGGGTTTAAAAAGTTTTAATCAGATGACATAAAATTAATGGTCTGATAGATTTTTTTTGTGGAATTCTTTCATTAATACTCTGACTAAATTTCTAAACCAAGGCAGCTCTTTAATAAACCGTTCATGGTTGTAACCCAGTATCCAGTTCCTATTTTGCATCCACTTAAAGTAAAACATCAAAGCACGCTTCTTTTCTATATTCTAATAAACCGCGGCGGGGCTGTGCGCGCGCGCGCCCAGGAATAATGAAAAAAAGCGAAAACGCTTTGATCGTTGCGAAACAAAGCCATCAAAAGCTTTTGGAATTTGCAGCGTTCTCAAATAGTATTCATAGAGTACCATTCAGAATAAACCGACAAGAATACGGCGTGTTCCTATTTCTTTCTTCAAGCCTGGTGGCCCAGGCCAACTAGGAGCGCTCAACTGCGCCTCCACCATCACAATCCTGTGCTTGATTATAAACTTTCATTGTTGTGCTACAAGTGCATCCAAGTGCTACCTGATTTTAATCGCAAATACCAGAAACAAACAACTCCAGTACAAATAAATGTTGTGCTCATGAATATATCCTTGTGAATTCCTAGCACGTTCTAATTATTGTCTTAATTTCTAATTCCTTGATTTTGTCGTCCAATTCCGTTTCTAATATTAATGCTAATGCAATTTGCAGTCTTTGCACTCTATTATGAATCACATATTGCTGGTTAGAGCATTGCGTAATGAGAAATCTTGATAAAAGTAAAAGGATGATTAATTCGTTGGAAATCTTGTTGGGATCCTTGTCAGCCTGCACGCTCTGCAAAATGGAATGTGTGGCGGAGCTAATCCAGATGACACAAAGACTGGGACGTAATTAAAATTGCGTTGGGCATGGAAGCAATGTTGAAGTCAGGATAAATCCCAACGCATTAAATGTGCTCTTGGTCAGGTGAAATGTGAGGATGCTTGCAGAACAACATTTGCAAAATACACAAATTGAGTTATGCTACTTTTCAATGATTGTTATCTATAATTAATTAAATTCAAATAATCTTAGGTATAAATTCAAATTATAGTTAAATTAAAAATCAAATATATAGTGGTTCAGGGTATGCAGTAAAGAATTACCTTTATGTGCTTTTTTGCTTATGTGCAACAGAAAACTGAAGTATAAACAACTCTAGAACCCAGATTGTAATATCCTAGGGTGCTTTTGTTAGTTTGTCTTTGAAATTTTTAAACGCAGACTCAACATGCACCAGTAAACTAGATAAACACAAAGTTCACTGTCTGCTAAAATCCTAAGCGTTTAACAGTCGCAATCGGCCAAAAGCGGCAGGAAGATCTTTCGATTTTTTATATTTGTACTAGTTTTTAGGGTGCTAGCCAGTTGCTAATATTTTTGTTAGCCTGTATATATTAATAAACAAGCAGCACTGAGTACAATGGATGGCAGTAGATGCCGCGGCAGCAGCAGTGGCAGTAACAGCGTAGGCGGCGGCACAGGCGTACGAGGGTGCGGCGTACGAACTCGTTTCCCTTGGCAACACGCTCGCGCCGCTTCCGATGAGCTTTATCTACGTGGCTGGCGTAGGAATAACACCGCGAGGTGAACCCGCCGCCGCCCGACAACGCGAAAACTTGTACGACACGCGCGGCGCCAGCGCAACCAACCTTTCACCCGGTTGGTGCGCTCAACAGTTCTAATATTTATTGGCCGCACTTCCATTCCCGGGAAGAAACCTTGCAAGGATCTCTTATGCATTTTGCTGGTAAATTGTAACATGCACACTGAATACCGTGTAATACTTGAAGCAGCGAAAATAGAAATGGCAATCATAGAATTTACGGCAAAAGTAAACTCGACGCATCGAAATATTTGAAAATATTTATTGTGCACGTTTCCAGAATTGGAATGCTTTCTTTGGATGCATTAAAATATAATTCCACGTAATTACCTACATAATGATTACAATGCCAAAGAGGACTTTAAGCATTTTTTGTGCATCTCGTTGGAGCTTAAAAGGAAGACCCAATCTTCGTACAAAATGCAAATGATGGCATAACGAATAATTACGCGGCATGTGTGTGGACGTGGCCGTTTGAACCGTGCGAAATAATTTAACGAGCCAAGTGTAAATGAGAAAGTTTATGTAAAATATTCTCGTATCCGAGAAATATACGGTCGGCGGCGGCAGCGGCGGCGGCGGCGGTTTATTTGCGCTGGGAGAGCGATTCGCTTGATCGGCCAGCTGAATGCGCATTTTTATTTGCACAACAAGAGAAACTGCGGATAATTGACATCAAAAAAATAAATATTCTGTTTGCAATAATATGCCAATATATTTATTTATTTATGACTTAATTTAATTCGTATTTAATCATGGTGTTGCCTTCGTTTCAAATTCGTGATTTTATTGTAATCCAATACTGATGATTTTATTAACTTGTAAGCGAAACATGCATAAATATATCAATGTATTAAAGTAGCTAATCATATAATCATTACACGCCAATTGGATTTAATATAATTACATCATAATGAGCCAAAATTGAAAGCTTTTTAGGTATTAATCAAATACATTATCTAAATGTAATTTGTTTCAATTTCGTCAATTTCTTCATGCCAACAAATTCGCTCCAACAAATAATTCATTTTAATGATTTGTTCCATCACATATTTGACACTCTGCTCTGCTCGGCCCAGGAATAATACACCAATTGAACGCTGCAACATTTTCGGCAAAATAAACTTTACATGCTGGCCACAATCGCCATTCATAAATATTGACTCATGGATTAAACAGTGAGTTCACTCACTCCTTCGTACGGTACGAGTGAATTCGGTGTAATTGCGTATTCGATCAGAGGCGAGTCGTCACAATGCGCGTGCAATTTGAAATTTGCAATTAAAATGTTAATTAAATGTAAATACACGCGGACATTACTATGTAAATAAACAATGCGAAACAAAGTAAAAATCTGCGTTTAACCCTGGTTGATCTCAATCGACGGTGGTGTGACAGTGCAAATTAATTTGTGGAATATTTAAAGCTTTTTGATAAATTATCTCAATAAAGAATATATTTTAGCTAACCATCATAGTAGGGTATAAACAAAGCTATTGCTTGTTGGTTAGAAGCCTGATGGTTAGACTGCAATATATTCTGTGCACATCGACCGCCACGGTTAACACGTAAGGTATAATGAAGAAGATTAATCGACCTATATGCTGGCAAAATCAATCAAACTTTTCAATAAAATGCCACTGGTTTTATGAGCTTGGTATATATTTTTTACCGGCAGCCCAACTTCCGCAAGGCATTCAAATACTCGGTGCGTAAGTGTGATTGAAAATATTTTAATTAATTGATTGATTATTTTCCATTGCAAGAGATTACTTTGTATGACATGACATTTTAGCCCACAATTTATCACTGTTGAGGATAGCTTTTGTGGGGCATTTTTTTTTGTTTTCTAATAAAAAATGTTAACATTTTGTTGTATTAACAACTCGTAGGTATATTATCTCCAAATATATTCCCGAAATATGCCTATAATAGAAAATAAAATTGCCGGTTGACTTAAAGTCAAAATAATTGAATTTTATTATGCATTGCTTGCAAGATGAAAAGCTGAAAGTCATCTTGTGCGTTTGTGGAATCTGCGCATGGGACGACTTCATCCAATATCCGCCCGGAATTGTTTTACATTCAAATCGAAATAAACTAAACCGAAAACCGTCAAAGCAGAAAGCGAAAATACTAGTTCAGCTCCAAATCAGGAAACTACAAACAGCGCGTAGGCAAATGGGTTAAACAAGCTGCGTTTGCAAAACAAATTTGAAAACTTCACAAATCAACATAAATCCAATGGACGGATATCTTAGATTTACTAGAAAGATGTTGCAATGGAAAATTTCATCTTGTCATTTTATGCGGAGGGAATTTCAAATAAAAGATGTTATTGTAAAATATGTCTTAGACTACATTTTACTTCCTTGTCATATTAGAAAGCATCTTGATGCTTAATAAACTTTAAGATGATCGAGTTCTGGGAAAAACAAATTACGCGCGATTGAAATATACGCAGTGGTGGTGAAGCGGCAAATGCGTATCAACATTACGTGCATGTGTAACCACGTGGAGGCCGCAAGAAAGTTTATCTATTTTGAATAATTTAGCAAGACAAGGACAAGGACAATAATGTGCTTGTCACAAAGAAACCAAGAGCTTGTTATTGACTTTTCAAGCAGAGTACCCGTACTGTTAATCTTATGATATTAAATTATGTGAGGGGAACAAAATCTGTGCAATGTTTTAGGTGTAAAATATTACAGAGTTTAAAATAGACAGCAAATTGGATGGACTTGAATAGACATTAAGTGAAGTGGTCGTGACAGAGGTGGTGATGCAGGCACAACAAAGAAGATTTATCACCCGCGTATAAATCTTTTCCAATGCATCGATATCATTTTCAGATAAACCATTCCAATCAAACCTTATCGCATTCCAGCGGCCGCACGTGCCACCTCGTGAATATATCGAGAGCATTCCAGGCACTGCTCTGGATTGATTGCAATTGATGAACGGTGTCGTACACTCACCTGGAATTAAAGCAAATAATTAGGAGACGATAGCAAGAGGAGAGATGCATAAACGTAATGAAATTTCACTCAGTTCAAGCTTGATTTGCTCGCCGCAGCACTTGAAATATAAGTCCAGCACAAATTAATGGAATTACTTTGTATTGTTCAATGCAGTGTCGTGTCCTATATTGTACCAATTGGAAGTTGTGTTGAAATTTATATTATTGCGCCTCCCTTGAGTAATAATTTCAGATTTATGGTGATAATTTGAAAATTACAGCGAGTTGGCGTAAAGCACGTCCTCGACGCGATAGAGAAAATTGTGATTAAAAGAGCGATCTGTCCGCAACGCACTACACCATTTCGGGCGGCGGCAACGACGGCGTTCTTTGTGCGCTGAGTGCTTTTGATTTATACACGCGCGAACACACCAGAATTGTATAGAGCGACGTGATATAAGATATTTGGCACACCCACATACATTCCACTGCGATGAGTGCTTTTTGTATCCAACTTGGATCAATCTGCGAGGAAAAGCTCTAGTGAACTATTTAAGCGGTAGTTTAGTAGAGCTTTGGCACTATCATACGTAGCAAAGGCAGGTTTTATAGCAAAACTTATTGTGATGATGTAATGAATGTGATGATTTGATGTAATGTAAATATATAGCTCGTCATTATTTGCAATGAGGCATTGCGACTGTCGTCATTGTAACGTGGGAATGCGATCGTCGTCTGATATTGCAATATTTGCAAATTCAGCTTGGCGAGCGCGGTGGTCATATACGATATAGTTTACAACCGGTGCATAACTTCATGGTTAAAACTGCTATGAAAATAATACGAGCATCGTAAAGCATGTTAAAGTCCCAACGAAACACGCTTCGCCAGGATTTCCTCTTTTGACTTTTGTTCTCGTATCCTCTTACATGTCTACACATACCATACTCGTTTAACGGCAACGGAAACAAAGGTGAATTCTAGTTGTACAATAGATAGTTTTCTGCTTTAGTACCGGTCATGGTTTGTATAAGTATTACTTTGATTTGATGTCTGGTCAGTAAAAGTTGATATAGAAATAATGAGATAGAAATAAATAGAAAACATTAAAAATATTTTATATCAAACCATTTGTTTCTATTTTAAAATATTGTCAAATAAATGAAATTTTCACCTCAAAAATATTCTTTTCAGAAAAGGACACAACACGTGTCTCCTTCCTTGCCACGTTGCGACATTGGTTTCTCTAGTTGTACTTGGAACAATAGAGGCATACTTCAACTCTCTTCGCGCTAAACATCCTCATACCCCACAACAGCAAAGTTTTCCTCGGTTACGGAAGGCGGCTGTAGGGTGGTATAAACGCACGCACTCCAATGGTGGAGTAGGTACAGGCTCAAGTTTCTCCAGGGGTTTCCGCAGCGTTTTTCGCCTGCTCGAGCCTGACACGAATCCGACAATTTACTCTCGTCTGCTGCAGTTGTTTTAGAGCTGAATCTAGCACCTCGAATGTAGAACAAGTGCAATAGTGCTTTTGGTGTGATGCGAGGATACTTTGAATGTAAGACGCACATTCTTTTGTCTTTGCAGCGTCCCGAAACATTACTCTTTGATTAAGCATTAATTTATTTAGATTAACAAAGAAAGGAATTTACCTTTGGGACTTGATATTAGAGTTAAATTTTGAAAAGTGATGTATATTTAAGAATTATATATTCTAAGCATGCTTACAGTGTAGTAAAGCTTTATAGTAATGATTTAAGAGGCTGGTTGTTTTTCAATAACCCAAATATTTCAAATATGGTTAAAACTAATTCACACTATATTCAGTATCTTATTTAAAAACATATCTTTGTTAAATTTATCATTTTGTATATGTTGCTCTAAAAGAAAAAAATCATTTATCTCGAAATGCACCCATGTCGTATTTTTCCAGTTGAAAAATTATCCAATCACTTTCAAATCTGCATACTACTGATTCCTTCATTCGTCATGCTTTTACTTAAAGAAAAACGTCGCATGTCTTTTTGCTGTCTACCAGGTAGATCACACATCCTGAGGGATTTAATGCCGTCGACTATTTATCTACGACTGCGACTTGGATCTGCTTCCACTTATTGGATACCCGCATAGTAATTTAACAAATGTCTACATAAAACTCCCACATAACTGACACATTGATCCAGATCAAGATTAAATTCATTTATATCATTTCAATCTATTTTTTTATTATTGTCGAGCGTAATATTGAACGTTGATAGCAATCAAGTTTTTTGCGTCTTGGCTAAGTCTAAGCTAAGATGCTCTACCAATACAGAAAATGCAATTAACGTGGCTGAAACGATATCGTAACCATCCGCAACAAAATCGAACCTCTGTGATTGCAACACATGCGCACATATTACCTCCGATGCTTTTATTTTCACCAAGGTATTGTGGAAATTGCAAGGTAATAGAAACAGTAACTCAACGACTCAGTAGTCTGGTGGCTAGGAAGTTGATTACTTCATCTACTTTATAGCTCTCCAGTTGTGTTAATTTTATTTTTAATTTGAAGACTATTGTACTGAGTATATTCATCAATAATGTGATCATCAAAAATCGTATTATTGGTGTCATATTACTTGTAGTGGAAACCAGTTTGATTTTTTTTTGTGCTTATTTGACCTACGTTGCAGTTGAGATGTTGATGGAGGTACCGGAGTCGTATTGCAGCGAAGGTCTGAGGTCGACGGGCTCTCCAAACGTGCGGAATTGAAGATAACGACTTGTGGGCGAAGAATAGAAAGGCATTACGGCGATGGACGCCGAACAAATATGTGCCGATTCTGTTCTTGGGATATTTTCACATTTCCACACATCGTGGAAGAAGTTGGAATGAGCGTATTGTACAAAAAGTAAGTAAAAATCAACTTTCAAAATACAAGAAATAAAATTAATCACTAGAAATTTCAAATTTAAGCTACATTTGCAATGATTTTGTATGGATCTACTATATTACAATTTCAATACCAAATTTAAAAAAATTCTCATTAAATACAAAACGCCAAAACAATGTAATCAACTCACAAAAACGTTCAATTGATCAGAAAACAAATCACTGCCTCCTGGAGGCTTTAATTATTAACCTAGTTTGATTATTTCCGGCCACATTCATCACAATGCACCCTACACATTATTTACATAAAAACAACACTAGAAACCTGTAAAAATTCTATGACCACTTTATATTTTGTATTCATGTTATTGTTGCTTAATTGAATCGTGGTTATTGTTCAGATTTCATTGCGCCGTAAATGCAAACAAAAAAAAAAACGTGAAAGTGTGCGGCAAAGCGAATTCGCGCTTTTATGCTAATGCCGTTTATTACATAAACTATTGCGTAACAAAATAGGTGCCGGATGCGGTTCAAATGTACTGTGTACATAATATACAGATTTAAATGCTAAGCAGTCGGTTGTGGTGAAGGCGCTAGGCAACGCAGGCTGGAAGCCGTTCGGCTTCTCGTTTTTCTTTCCCTTTGTTCATTTTTTACAACGTTGGGCATAGAGCATTGTCCGTGCGTGCAATATATGCATGCAAAAAGCTAGGAATAAAATATACGCATAAAAATTGTAAGGAGCAGTCCTCTAGGTAAGCTGTAAAAGTGTCGTAAAAATACAACAGTAAAAAAGGCGTAGATTGTGATTTTGATTTAATCAGAGTAAATTAATTCAAACTGGAAAAATAAAAATTGATTTAATTAATCAGTTTATTAAGTCACAATTCCCAACATTAAGTAATTTGATTTAATTAGTTGATTATCATATAAAGAAAAACCTTTTGTTTAGCGTTTAGCAGCATACAGTTTAGCACTGAACAGTGTTAGTTGTAGTTTTGTTGCAAAGATTCCAGAATTCTCCTGAGTGACATGTTACTTGTACTTGTTGGAGGATACAAGCTGGACTTGTTTCAAGTTAAGCAGTGTGGAGTTTGTCGCAAGTCACATGCAAGTCGCTTTCAATTCTTGCGAGTATCTGGCAAGCAAGAAGTTTGTAGTGAGTTTCAAATGGATAGTGTGTACATATGGGGCAAATCAATGTGACGACATTCTTGGCGTGAAGGGTACTTCTGTTATATATAAGTTAGTTACAATTCAGCGTAAAAACGCTTGGAATACTTTAGAAAAATTTTAGTTTAAAAAATGCCACCTAAACGGAGTAAAAATTAAGTTTTTAAATAAATTGATATAAACATTGAATTAATTTATGTTGCAAAACATATTGCTTTGTTGATATGTTATGATAATGTGCAAATTAAGGGTTATCCAGGGTTAAATTGACAAGTGACACATATTACAATTTATTGGAATAAAATGGAAATAAAAAGATACTTCGGCATTTGAAAATGCCAAAGGTTTTTTGTAGTTGGACAAACATTGATATGCTGTTTTCTGTAACTTTTAAGATCAAAAATGGTACAAAAACGGAAAAAAACTGAGGCAGTTTTGACAGTAAAGGCGTTTCCTGACGCTTCCACTAAGGCATATTTTCAACTCACCTTACTCAGCGCATCCTGCAATAACAAGTTAACTACATTTGCAGTGACATTGCAATGATTGATTGCATTTAGAAATATGTAACGTTGCCAGTATTTGAGTGGTGTATTTTTGCGTTCCAATTAAGCTTTTTATTTGATTCATTTGTTCCATAATTTTGGTAGTAAAACAAGTACTTTATATTTATAATTTCCACCCATTTGTCTATTTTCGCCTTTTGTACCATAAAAACTTCAAATACTGAGACAAAACCCTTGTTTCTATTTTAATTAAAAACGTGAGCTTTCTGTCTGTAGAGCATTGTAGAAATCCAGCAGAAACTTAATTCAAATGTTTAACTGGTTGGGTAGTGTTCACATTCGTATAAATTCCACTGTTGCTAATTGTTTTACGTGACTAATTACGCCTCCACTTCTACGCGGCCTTCAATCGATGCCAGCAAACCAAGCGTAAAACAGCCGTTGACGGCTTCAAAGAAAACGTGCGCGATGTACTTTTTAAATGCAATTATGCAGGCACCTTTAGGAAGCGCAGAATTGATGCCAAGCGACCTGAATGTTGAATACGCGGCAAGTATCTAGAAACAAATGTGCTTGATGGTCCTGAAGAATATGCCAGGCACACAGTTTGAAGCCCCTACTTAAATTTATTGTTTATGTAGTTGTTTAAAATTATGCAGTTCAAAGAAAATATTTTTGACATGAAAATGATGGAAGTGATAATTGTCTAAATGAATATAATTTAGTTAATTATTGAAATTTTAATTTGAAGTAATTATATTATGGATTTAATAACTTCCAATTTTTATTATTACATCCATCTACTTTATTAATATATGCCACACTAATAAATCGTAAATTTAATTTATTTATTAATTGTTAAGGATATTCTACAATTTCAATCCTCCAAGAGAAAAGCTTCAAATGCATTGAATCCCAAAGCTGCAATCAAATCGGTGGCTCAAAGAAACTCAAAGCAATTCAAGGTAGAATTTGAAATTGAAATCCAAGTCTGGAACAGTAGCAATGCTTTGATCGCACTGTCCACATCACCAGATATGAAATACTTGAAATAGTCAAGAAAAAACATTTCTATTATAACTACATTGTACAAATAAGCATTTTAGGTCATTGTTTAATTTTGCCATGTTTGAAGATTATTTTCAGGCAGAATGTGCATAAACAAATTGCTATAATCTGCAGAAACACATCGACGCCAACATTGCCAGCTCAAGCTAATTAATTAGATTTTATATTTGTTATCCCGGATTAGCCGCAATGCCCTTGAAGTTGTACAAATGTGCATTGGGCATTATTCTCACAGCGCGTTTATCACCCGTCCTCATACGCACCGCTCCCAACAATGAACACTTCTAATGCGGACAAGTACAATCCGCACATTTCTCATTCGAGATCATTGCAACGCATCAGGCGTTAAATGCTTACAGCCATCAGAGCACATCCATTCTAGGAATTACTTTTATGTTGTTGGTGATGTCCGTTATTAGTGGGGGAAGAGAAAGCACTTGTTGCCAAATTTGTTGTGGATTATCTTTTGAAGTGGTGGTAAAATAGAACAGATGACTCTCATGACTTTGAAAAATTACTATTTGACGAGTTATAAGGATGAAATTGTTGACGGCGGATGTTTTTTATTGAGGTGTTTAATTTTGTT
>JAODGC010045948.1:0-21706 GCA_027574925.1 Ecitoglossa quadriceps | reverse complement strand
TTCTTGCATCCCATTAAATGCCTATAGTCGTTGACTAGTCAAGATTTATTCCCACATTCTAGTTTTCTTCATTCTAGTTAATTACTTTGCTTGCTTGCATAAGATCAGCCCGTCATAAATCTAGCGCATAATATTTACTTTCAACTCCTGTGCGTAGACGTGAGCTCCGTCGCCGCCGCCGCACGTAAAACCTTTGAAATATGATACTCGCGGCGATTATTCTTTTTTTATTTGCAGTCGCTGGTTTGATGTGTGTGTCATTTGATTTGATCCTCAGGTACGGTATACACTAGCCGAAATGTATGAAAAAGAAATAATAAATGTGAGCTTAATCATAAAAACGACAACCATAAAGCACCAGCACCACAGTCAAGACGGCAGAGTGTGGTGTGTGGTTTCAGATATATTTCTTTTATTTTTTTTATCACAGTGCCATGAGAAGAGCGAAAAACGTCCGTAATTTCATTTCACATTCTACATACGCTGATGTATTACCGCAAATGATATGAAGACATAAAGCAAATAATATATTTTTTCTGTTTGTGTGATTTATGCATTTTATACAATGATCCATTGTCTAATGACTCCATTTGGCCCGCTTTATAATATTTCCCTTTCACTTTAAGAAATATTTATGTTTGATTTGAATGCTTTGGGAAAGTCCCACTTAAGTTCAAGCATATTATGCATATACCATAGGATGATTCTCTCAAAGTTCCCTGATTGAATCCAGATTTTTTACGATTGCAATCACTGCAGCCATGCTTGGTTTAAGATCAAACCCGGGCCATCTCCGGGGTTGTGGGATCGGCGCTTTTTGCCCGCCCGGCGTTATCTTGTCTCATTCGCGTTCTTGTCGAGATGCTGGATGCGCTAAAACCTTCGGCGTTGGCTCATTGTCCTAGAAAAGAATTGCCGGGGTCGTCGGATTGCCGCCTCGCCCATCCGACATGGTGCGGTTCGGGTGAGCGGAGGTGGCGCGGGCGTCGCAAGTTTGCATATTGAAGGATCTACATCAGCGTCGTTTATCAGCGCTTTCCCTTACGCGCACGCTTTCCGGATGCTAAAAGTTTGGAATCAATCTGTTGGTAATGACACGGTTTTGATTTAGGCCCGCTTCCAAGCCCCCAGCTTCTATATAACCAGTGTGCAATCCTAGTGTTTACCGTCTCGCTTGGGTTGATTCAAAGTGATGTGCTTGAGGATAAAGATGGAACGACCTGCAGAGCTTTGTGTACGAGCACGAGGTAGGCTTCAATTGCTCCAGTTTGTGTCCCTTATATCCATTCTATGAATTACAGATCATTTTTTTTATGTACGGTAATTTTCCGTACTTACTTACTCCTGTTTCCTCGCAAACCTGCTAGGTGTATATGGCTGGGAAGCAGCAAGCAATTGGCGTTCATTTGTGCAGAACGCTTCACTCGTTTTGCTTCAATTGCTCAATTTCACTGACAACTCAAACATTGTACAAATTGGCTAGAACTAAAAGAACTAATATCAAATCAAGGTCCACAAGATATTTTCTTTGAAGTGTAGAAGAGAAGTAATATACTTCAATTACAGAAATGATGAGAAACAAGTTACAGAATCGAAAGACTGGAACAAGTTTTTCAATAGAGTGCAGACAATGAGCGTATTGTTATTCAAGGGACAAACTCGGATATAATCTGGCTGAAGAGGTCGCGATAAACAAGCTGTGCGAGAGTTGGGGCGCCGCAAATGGTGTCATGGGGTAGACGGCAGCAACAGTGGCGATGCATTTTGTTTCACGGTGCTTGGCCTTTTTTTCACACCTATACTTTGAAACCACTCATCTTCACGTATACTTAGGAAAACTTCATTCTGTGCTTGGGCAAGATTCTCCTGCTATTAGTAAAGAGCTGTCGCGACTCTAGAAGCTACCAAAGACGCACTGCCCGTATCGATAGTATCTTGTTTCATGTCATAACATAACCTACACATGTCGATATAAAATTTTAGTGTGATAATAAATTGTTTCTCTGTTGTGATACAATATTTTTACACATGAGAAGTGTTTAGATGGTGATTTCTGATAATGATCTCTATTTTGAATAATATTTATGGCATTCTCGATGGATATATGCTCAGAATAAATATTTTGCATAAGACGTATATAAGACTGATACTCTCTGATACCAACACGTGAGGTGGTTGGTTGAAAGATTGAATGCGAGCTTTCGAAGGCATAAACTTGCTAGTACAGCCTTTTAAGCGCACTCAGAGCAAAGCAAATAGAACATCTCGCGTAAATTTGCATCGTGCATGGGCCCGAATTTACAACTCAATGCCACGCACACGCGCCACAAGTACGTTTGAAATAATCCAAAACAAATAAAAGCAAATCCGACGAATTCTTCTCCATCTACATCTTATTTCTGTGTTTGATCCGATAAGGCGCGCAAAGTGCAAGAAAACAATTGTTATACCCAAACACTTTCCCTAAGCTCTAAAAACACATAAAAATAGAAAATAATCAAATATTATTTAGATAAATTCTTAGCAGGAAAATATACGTGTAAATGTGAAAATCAAGTTGCAAAATACTCCAGTAAAGAATGGAATGAAAACTTGACTGGTTATGGATAGCACCCGGGGTTTGTTAAAGGGGTTATCAAGGTTGGTGGTGAATTGGCCTATTTTCCGGAAACGGAGCCCAAGCATGTCTTCGAAAGACGCACTGGTGTCTCTTGATTAAGTGACGGTCGTAACTTGTTGGCTTAGCGGCGCGCCGCGCCGAAGAGCGTAAGCCCTAAGTACCCGTGTTGGCTGTAGGGCAAAAAGTTTGCAATGTAAAAACGGATACAAATGCTGTACACAAGTGCGGCGCAAACAAGCCAAGGTAGAGATTTATTCATGCAAAATTTATGTTCAATTTGAGTCATGCGGTAAATAAAAAGAAGCAAACATAAACCCGAAATAAAAAGATTTGCTTAGATTTACTCGATTTCTATGGATCTAATCTGCTCTGACACAAATTTATGCCAAAGAAATTTAATTAGCTTGACATTCAAATGTTGTGTTGATGTCGACAAATTGAAAACGAAGCTGCCAACTTTTAAATGACGTAAAATTATAATTCGCAAATATTTAGAATTTGCTGCTGGCTTCACAAATATGGTGAAGGCGTCGGGTACCGCTGGCGATGAGTCTTCAGACACATTTACATAATTTTCGGCTTCGCTTGCTTCCTTGCTCCAATCCCGGCATTCCTTATTACATCACCTTGTTAAAGTTTTCAATGCAAATGCAAATAATTTTGAAATTCGTTATAACTCTCTGCCATAAAAAATCCTGAACACTAATTTAATAGCACGCAAACAAATGCAAGTTTTATGCCCACAATTATAACGCTGACTTATCAGAGACCTACAATTTTGAAGTGTAACATTTTCATCACGTAATTTAAGCAATTAGTACAAATCACAGCCAAGGGTGTTACCAGTGCCAAGAGCAAGTAATAACAATAAAGACTGAAGAAAAGATTTCCTCCTCGTTTGTGACCCGTTTGTAACGTGCCAATTTAATAATTGGACTAATGGTGGATTGTTTTGGGATGCTTACTTAACTGGTACCTTTGTCTTACTCAGTTGCACTGTGCCTTGAGCATTTATTGACAAAACACTAAAATCTAGCTTTGGCGTAAAAGTCTGTTTGTTGCTTTTGAAAATCTAATTTAATTCAACTTTAGAGTTATTAACTGACGCACCTATAAATATAAACTGGAAGGGAATGACACCACGAGGTGAAAGAGAATTTATTAGTTTCTAGATGGAAGTGTTAGGGGAGTTTTATTTGGGGATATTTTGGGGATTTAGAATTTTTATTTCCAGAGTAATATACTTGAAAACAGAGCGCTCTTAAGGCGTTGTGTTTTTAAGAGTATACGTTCTTTTCATTCCAAATTTTTAATTTTTAATGCTACATTTTATACGAAGAACATAAAATGTTACTTACATTTTAGAGGTTGAAAGAGAAAAAATAAAGTAGGTGTGGGTGTATTACAGTACGCCGTAGAGTCGTAAAAAATAGGAATAAATTATCTTTATTGATTCAAACTTTTGTGGTGCTTAATTTTTATTTTGGCGTATAATCGTAATTGCATAAATCTGTATTTTAATAATTGATTAAAATAAAGTTTTGTTTCACCTTCATATAAAATAATTGATTAAGCTTAAATCCCGCGCATCTTGCGCAATAAACGTAAATTCAAATTTACGCATGCGCAGCTTTGTAGGTCCATTTCTAGTCATTGTAAGAATTGCAACTCTCTGTTAACATAATATTTTCAAATAGTTATTTCAAACAAAGTCTAGAATATTTCATGCTTTTAAAAAAAAGTTGAGTTTTTAATAAATGTGATCTACTGCACAGTGAAATACTTTCTGAGTTTGCTCAATTTCAAATGTCAAAATGTCCAAATGTAAAATGTTGGTTTGTACGGCTTTGGTCATACGTATCCTTTTTGAACATGTGTACATGTGCTAATGCCTCACAATTTATGTACATATCGAATTAAAATACGCACCTAGCACCCTCGAGAAAGAACATGGCTTGCATATAAATACCGAGCGGAAGCGATCGCGCCCATGACGGGCACGATTTATTGAGGTTGATTTTAATGTGCCACGGGAATGATACTCGTTCCATGCTCCGGTAGTGAGCCAGGAAATTATAAGCTCCACGGAATGGCCGCATGTTCATCGAATGTTTGAATTTCGATTTACGCCAGTTGCAGATTGTCCCAGTCTCGCCATCTTCAACCAAACTAACCGAGCGTGTTTGAATTCTGCAAACAACTAACAGTACTACTATTCAAATATTAAAACTTTTTTGTTTTCCAGGGCGCGAGGTGCAAGAGCAACATGAGTGAGTGAGTTTAGGATAAATTTTTTGTAAGCTCGTGTTGTTTGCAGCGTGGTGTGTTTCTGTTGCGGTCCATTTAAACTATGGAAATGTTTGGGGAATAACCGTTGGGCTAAAAATATTGGACGTAAGGTAGACAAGGCATGATGAAGTGCGCGGTTTTATCCCACGGGCTTTTCAGTCAATTGCAGACGACGTGCATTTGCTAAGAATAAAAACAACACGAAGCTATTCGAGACTATACATTGTTGCATTGGCTTTCCAAGTGGAGGAAATTGACTTATGTGGCGAGGAATATTATTTATTTACGATTCATATCAAAAGATAACTAAAAGAGTAAATATTTGAATCTTTATGAAGCTAATTGCTATTAGATTAAATTTAATTGGATCACACAATAAGAAAATTTGAGTTTAAAACTCCGTATAACAAATGCATTATAATTATATATACATTAATTCACTCTGATATATAATTAAGAATGGTATTTTAGCTGAATTTTTAAAAGTATCAAGTTAGTTGTGTTGCCTACGTTAAAACACTAAACCGGCAATAAAATCATGCCTGTCATCTCTAGTCTTACCCGTTTGCGATGTCAACATTGTTGTTATTCTCAGCGCAGCAACAAAAAAGTGTTATTGTGTCGATGCTACATCGAAGCAGCAAACTTAGGTAAGTAAACAAATCCAAGTATCATATTACTTGCTTCGTTTTCCATCATTGTGTGCTGTTAGTGAGTTTAATATTTCTTACGTTTCTTACGATTGCATTGAATTCGCATTTTACTCGACATTCAATTAAAACAATCCGACAGGCAACATCTCAGCACCTTGCGTCACAATACAAGACCGTATTAAAAATCGACTTTACTCATTGTGCCAAGCAGACTGCACAATGAAGCAATTCAATTCCTAGCATGTTTAAATTTAACAACTTAATACCCTCTTAGTTGACACATAAAACGTCACAATATGAAGATCGTGAAACTTGATAACAAGCCTGTCCGAGCAGAGATATAAAACTTTCCCGCCCGCAAACAACTTACTCCAGCAACAATTTCCTTTTTTATTCGCGCATTTCATACACCTACCACGCGCTTTGATAGAAAATATTGGCAACAAAGTTATTAAACGTATAATGTTTAATCAATTTTTATTAAACTCGTAACGAATAGAGTTTCATAACTTGCACGGCACTCGAAGCTCTTGGAGCTTTGTGTAATCACCTTGTTACGTACTCTCAGAGCACTTGTAAAGTTGTTCCATGCTGTGAGATGTTAACAAGAACGTGGTTATAAGAAGAATGTTAGAGGATACATTCTTGTTGCAATTTCCTGCAAGGAAAAAAGGTGCAAATATAAATAAATTGAGTATAAGTTTAAATTACCCTAACATTGTGCTGTTTGGAGAAACTGGAGACTTATCAAGTTGATATTTTATTAATGCAATATGTAAAAGATATGCCTGCAGTGGAATTGCTTTGAAGTCTTTCATCAGGACAGTCTAAAGCTTTGCACCAAAAGGTGTTTTCTGGAGGTGTTGCTTGAAACCTGCCAGCTGCAGGCAAAAAGTAACATTGTAACCTAAATTTGCATGCGATTCTGATGCCTTGAAGAACGCAGTCGAGAATTTTATTTATACGAAATATTTCAAGTCAATGTACCAATCATATGTGGGACGTTGTAGAGCTTTCCAATACATGAAAATGTCATATTTGAAAAAATTGAGCACAATTGCAAATCGATTTCAGCTCTCTACAAAAATATCGAGTAATTTGTAAGTTTAGCTATTGTTAGACTGAAAAGAATTTAGCTTTGTAGAAAATAGCTGACGTTTCTCGAAATGCTTTTTCTCGTCCGCCGAGAATGGTTTTCTAAGATGTCTAAACGATGATGCTGCGAAATGATGCGTCCTCCGAATTCCGGTGAGCTTTCTATGAGGACAGATGTATGAGAAAGGATTAAAAATAATCTACTTTTCCTACATCATTTGTGCCTTAATATCCATAAGGAAATAGGCGCGGCGTAATCCTAAGAAATGAAATTCGCCCGTTTTGCGAAGCCCAACAAGGCCCCCTATTCGCTTTCCTTGGAGACTCAATTCTTATGATTGCTGCGTGCCTGGTGAACTACTCCATAAGGATTTTTTCGACTGCAATCTAACATACTAAGGAATAAATCAATGGCATTAACTTTTATTTGCTGTAGTATTTAACTAAAAAACGAGCAAATTTGCTAAATGTGAACTTTTTATTATTAAACTCTCATTAATCTTCTTTTAGATAACGCACAAATAAAATGGTAACATATATCAACGACGAGCCAAACACATGCGTGTCATGTAACATGGGGTTGCACACCCTTCTGGCGTGTGGTGCGTGTGATGCGAGCTGATATAG
This sequence comes from Ecitoglossa quadriceps, assembly GCA_027574925.1. Taxonomy (NCBI): domain Eukaryota; kingdom Metazoa; phylum Arthropoda; class Insecta; order Coleoptera; family Staphylinidae; genus Ecitoglossa; species Ecitoglossa quadriceps. The sequence goes on along the minus strand of JAODGC010045948.1, from coordinate 14,422 downwards.
TGCGCCAGCAAGTGCCATCGCAATATACTATTTACATACTGCCTGTGACAAAGCAACAAACACGTAGCAAGTCGTAGCATGCACAGGCATTAAAACACTCTGTATTTTGATGTGATGTAACGCTGTGATAATTTCACCAAACGAGCACTTCAATAGGGCTTGATATAACTGGACATAAAACAAGCTCTTGGTGTTGAATAGAATAATAGATATTTTATCATGGAGAGAAAATAATTATTTCGTTGTGAATGGATTTTAAAATGGAGTTTGTATGCTCTGGAAAATGAAATTGCCTATGGGATAACATTCGTCAAATTTGTCCTTAGATTTTCTAAAACATTACATTTTACTAACTTGGTATTGCTGATGATGTAACTTTATTCTTTATCTGCACATGGCATCTCTTTGTTTGCGTGCATCTCCAGTGCCTCGAACATCTTAGTCCACTGCATTACCCATTCAAAGCACAGCAAGCTTGCATATGTATTCTTCAACTTGTACACGTTGTGCATTAGTGCCCACGTAAAGTTTGACTACACAAATTTAATCAAGAGTAAATAATACGAGCACATTCACATAAACCATACCTGCCGCGCGCGATACATCATTTAACTTGCGCTTGAGTGCCGGGAAACTTTAGGGAGTTTTTCCTCCGCCATGCCATAAATAAAACTTCCTTCCACCCACCGGTCGAGATTACGCTTGATTTGATTTCTTACCATTCTATTTTTGTTGTGAAACTATCGCGGAAGTTTATAAGTGTCTTGTGATACGAGAATGCAACTAAAAAATATTGTATTGTCAAATATTGTATCATCATTGAAGAACGGAATGAAGTAAACAATCCAAGACTCTATAGTAGTTTTAGGCATTTGATATAAAAAAATGTTATTGACGTTTTCTAACTCTTTGTGCGGAAACTACGTTGTTGCCTACGTTCTGCTGCCGCCACACAAACACCCCAACACGCCGTAATCTCCACCTCAGCAATATGAAGATAAATCCGTGTCTTCATTTGTAATACACTACTTTGCATCTATTTAATGCGCTAATGGCTTTCGAAGACATCGCACTACCATTCGTATACGAATAGCTTGATTCTTGCGGAAATTAACATCAAATTTATTGTTTTCATTCACGAAAATGCATTGATATGAAAACAACCACTCAAGCTATAACCAAGTAGACAAAGCTACATCTAAATCAATTCTTTAGGCAAAGATTGTTTAAGTTATGTTAAGAATTTGAAAGGAAAATAAATACATTTGGAATTCTGTGAGCACAAACAAGATTTTTTATTCTTTTTTTATGATTAAGTATGAACCAATTCAGACAGTCTAAAGATTTTTACGCAGTGAACGCGATTTTTGGAGGTCGACCGCACAAAGCAGTGAAAAATGAAGGCAGCCACGTGCCAGTGCAGCAAATTACCAACGAGAAGGAGCAGAGTGAATATTAATAGCGAGCGCGGTGCAGCAACAAAGGTTAATTGGAATTTTAATTAATATTCGTGTGCGCCAACCAGTATCATTGCTTATTGCAAGCTAAAGTTGCAAAGCTAACAAGCTCAAAGTACATTAAAATCATATCATGAATTTAAAAACAGGAAAATACTTTCCTACTGAGTAAACTAAAAAGTTGCTTTGATTAAGTAGCATTTTTAAAGGATTTTGGAGAAAACACGTTTTATTGCTTGCCTTAATCGACTGAACGTCAAGCAGTAGAGGAATTATTAGGGTAAATAATGTTGCCATAGATTTGCCGAAGCCTTGTTCATACAAATCGTATTGGACATTCATTGCTACAATTGCCAAGAAATGAATTGTGTGTGGTCTACAGATTTGGCAAAAAGATAAAATGGAAGATAAGCTTACATTAGTTGTAATAACTTTGAATATTTCAAGTATCTGTAGAGAAAAGATTAAAATCGGAATAAGCACGCAGTCGGAGTTAATAAACTCATGTAAATTAGTTCCACGTAATACCAATTAATAATTATTAGAATAGTTTCCAAGTGATTTTAACCGATTTGAATATTGCAGTGGAAAGTAATGTGTAAAGTGAGTTTGTAATTGAAAAGTTTGGATTTATAGATTTGTTAATATTCATAGGAAATTTAATTATATTTAAAAGTGCAATGATAAATTAATTATTATTAAATTTGGATTAATACATTTTTAATTGTTTGTATCATCGTATAATTTGATTATACTTAGTTTTGTTGTGCATTAAATGGTAATAATGCAATAACAAATTTCAAGCTTGAAATCTAATTTAGTGTATCACATTTGCAATGACATTATGTGCAACTAGCAATATTGATGGACTCCAATTCAGTTGCAAAGTATACAAATTGAGTTACAAAGTTAACAGGCGATAGTTTTTATTTACACATTAAATATGCCAGGTTTCCAATATAAAATTAAAAGCACTGCCAACTTTTTCCGGTAGCTGTTTATCACATTTTTTGAGTTATTCCCATCTGAGAGAGTCTGAGTGTAAATAAACGCAATAACTTATTAATGTATTGAGTTTTTATGTTGTTCTCGACACTTTCATCATCCTATCACTAGTCAAGCCGTGACGTAAAATGTTGCATAATTTTGCAGCAGTAAGGAATTTTAGCTGCGCCAAGAAAGCAGATTACTCCGAAGATAAAAAATAAGCATTACCGTAAAGTTGAAAATAGATTTAGAAATGATTGTTGTATTTTTACTCGCTGCATTCGAGAAGAGTTTTATTGTAAGAAAAATATTATTATCCTATATAATCGTATCTGGGTTTCTAGGTTGTGTATCAGTTCATGATCTACGTACGTTTGCTGCATCAGACTTCAATTCAAGAATTAAATAATAGCTCACCTGAAACAACAAAATTCCATTAATATTTTATGAACTTTATTTTTATTATCTTCTTTATGACAACACTCTGCAGATCAGCCTATTTTGCAAAAGATTTCACAAGGAGTAACTTTTATGATTCCTTTCTTTTGCAGACAAAATGTTAAGCTAAAACTTATATTATTAAAATGAAAGCTCAAGGGTCAATGTGGCCAGCTAAGCTTGCGCGATTGAGATATATCGCCTGGGAGCGAAGGCGTCAGCGTGGGTGTTGGAGTAAAATCGAAAAGTAACAAACGACGCCATTTTAAGTGTTTTCCGGTACGGTGATATTTCAATGATAAATAGTTGCCGCTGAAGCATTTTCCATTCGCTCGCACAATGCGGTAATGCTTTTATCATAACGCGACGCACGATTAAAGCGTTCGTTGATTGGCCCCACAAAAGCTGACAAAAAACGCACTTGTCGTTTATATTCAGACAGCATTCGCAAATAAATGATGCTTTTTAAAGCAAGTTGTTTTTAGCGAGTTATTTATAAATTTCATCAAGCTTTTGAGGTTAAGATTTAATTAAAGTATTGCTGCGCATGGAGGTGATGGATATGTCAATAATATTCAATTTTTTTTTTGAATAAAACTTGAGCAAGTTTCAATGTTTCTAATTAAAACTTGAGCGACTCTCCTGGAATTTGGAAAGTTTCGCGAAATAAAATGGCATTTAATCTAAAGTTTTAACCTACATATACAAAGTGCTCTCGTTACGCGGCTGACAAACGCATTTTTAGGTTGAGCTTGCAACGAATATTAACGTTTGACAAAGTACTTTTCGCAAAGTTGAAAGTTGCAAGTAGTACTTGCGTATGAATTAAGTTCTGGAATGCCTAATAGGATTTTAAACTAGGATTCATACGGCAAACACATTCCAAGAATAGTTTTTGGCTACCTTCACCGTCGGCACCCTTATGTGTCCTAATGAAAATCCGCTTGACTCCGTTTGCGGTACCGCATCCTCCGCCGCTTCCACGCGCTAACTTTGCCGGCGCACTCACCCCACGATAATAACCTGCACTTAGCGAGCTAGCATAGGTGGCGCCAGCCGGATGTGCTTACAGATAAGACTGTGCCGGGATTATTGGCAATTAATTCGACGTGTGAGATTCTCGCCGCACGCATGTGGATGTGGGCGGATGGCGGCGGCGGTTGCTGTGCGCTCGACGTCGTCCCAACTTAATGCGGAAGTATTTTACGTTAGTGGAGGGCAGCAGGGAGGTGTTGTGAGTAAGAGTGCACTGTAGCAATTCACCGCATCCGGCAAACATTCCGCCATACACATCAATTGCCAGCCGCCCGCAGAATCGCATCAGCATACTTAGCGTCCTACCGCGAATACACTTGCGTTCAATGAGTCGCAACCGAATTCTAAAATTTTCAATTAACCCTTACTGTTTCATTCTACGCGAACGTAGACTAGATTCTAGGAAAATGCAAGTAATTTACGATTAACAAAGTGCCACCCTGGTTAATTGAAATTTATTTTCTTTTTTGAATTGCCAACTGCAACAAACGTACATCATGGCTATAAAATTGAGAATTTTAATTTCTAGTTAAGTGATAAAATGCAGCCGTTGCATGTAGAATGAGTGATCTATCTACCGCACAAACTATATTTCAACCCCACCCGTGCCCAAACTACCAATCCGTGAATATTTAATTTGTCTACCAAGCCGTTTCCGTCGTCTTCTCGTTCATGTTGTGCCCTCTGTTACCTATTCAGATAAACCCGCCCCATAAAGCGGGGTGCATCACAAATAGGGACGCATTTTCCGAAGCGCATAAAACGTTAACAAAGTACGTGCTTCTTGCGTTGCATACATTGGCAAGCTTGCCGCTGGCCCTCGAGAGCTTTCGGCTGCCAACTGCCACTGGCCGGGGGGCAAACCGGCGGCGAAAGTAGGCAATCAGCATTCCGTGACTGCGTGGTGAGATAATCAGTTATTTCCTAAAATACTATTCGCCGGAAATTGTCGATTTCCGGGCGCAAGCGAAGCGCGCTCTAATTCATAAACTTTAAATTAAATAAACGCACTGTGGTTGCTGAAAGCTTTACTTCCAAAGCTTGGTTGCAGTGTTATTGGCTTGACTGACTGATGGATAATTTTCATTTGTGGTTTGGTGGAAGATCAATTTAAATTGGGATAAATTTTTTATCATTTTAATGCGGTTTCAATTTAGACAAATTTGTTCTTTCAAACTGACTCATTGCACACACTTGCACAAATGTATTATTAGGGTGAAAATGTAGAAAACCACAATATTATAAGTATGTCATAAAGCATTTCCGGCTCTATTAATATTCCATGCTACGTCTAAATATAATTACTATATGCAAATCCTTCCCGACGCTAACTTGAAACGTACTCTAAAGCTTAAAGCACCAAGTTAAGCAATCTAACTTAAAACACATTATAAACTTGTAAACTTTATTGCGATTGACTTATCTACTATTATGCGTCGCATTGACTAGTTTTAATCACTTCATTACCCTGTACTTTATAATTTACTTCAGCACACCAATGCATTCGCTGCACTTTCGTGGTGAAGGCGCCTTCGCATGTACATGCATGCGTGTACATTGCTAGCGCATTGTGGTATAGTTTCCACGGATACATTGCGCACGTTTCAGGTGGGAAATCAACATTTTCCGCTTTGTGGTCAAGCCCCAGCAAATTCGACCTGACGCCGCGCAATGCTCGGATGCGAAGATAATTCTAATCCCCTGTCAACCCGCTCATTTGGAATCGCGTATTTGTTTCGACTGAAATTTAATTTTGCCCAAACGACGCTTGATAGTTTCATTAAATGAATTTTGAGCGCACTCCACACGCGAGCACAAATCCATTACGTGCGATAATATCGGGTTCAGTGTTCGTAACAAATGTTGCAATTTCGAATGTCCGATGCGCTTTTTATTTGCGCACGGCGCAACAGACGAGGGTGCAATGCACGAAAACACATTTTCACGCGAATCTAATCAATTAAGGCTCAGCGCAAGGAGAATTGGTTGCTTTTTAATTCAATTGAATTCTTGATTGCGTCACTAATAATAACAATGTCATTGGGGAATGAATTAATATTGCAATTTGCTTGGAGGTGGTTTAAAAATAGTGCGTCTGCTGTTGTCATGTGTTGGGTTGATTTAGTTCAGGCAATGCCAACGTTAATCCCAGAGTTCTGATTTTCGATAGAGTTATGGTCCTGTAAATCAAAGTTTGGGACGCGTGGCTTCGACGTGGAGATGGCCGACAGAAAGATAGCAGGCGGGACACTTCAGTTTATAATGGGGTGGCTTATAGAGAAGGATAAATTTTATCTTTTTTCAGAAAATGAAATGAAATATTGAACAGTTGAAATCAAGCACAATAAGAAACAATTAAATCAAGTTGAAAACGTTGACAATTTCATTGGATTTATTTTAATATTAAGTTTCTTTACTTACTAAAGAAAACTTTGTAAAATTATCTACTCCAATATAATTTTTAAATTTTATAATTTTCAAAAGAAAGTGAAATGTATTTTTTAAATTTTAATTCAACTTTCTATACTATTCACAACTAGCTTTTAGATTTCACCTTAATCTAGTATTCTTTGTCAGCACTAAGTAGGCCCGACTAACAAGAAGCGGCAGGTCTAATTAAAAGCTTGTTGCATAAAATATTTTAGCACGTTTGGTAGTACGACACAATAAATTGTTGTCTCTTCACTGCCAACTAGGAAAACCAGGACTGGTCTTCTCGTCCACTGTTTCCCAGTCCTCGTTTAATGCAATCATTGTTTGCCACGTAAGCCGTATGCGAGTGCACGTAATATCTCTGATGGCCTCAGCGGATTTGCGCACAGACAGGCGGGTGTTGCCGCCGTCGCTCGCCCGCTGCCTAAATGCACCCCAACGCGCTCACAGACATTAAACCCTAACGACTGTTTCATACGACTAGATTACCTTAATACCGTTTGCTGGCGTAATACTCTTACATGAAATACACGATTTGTTATATTTTTATGCGTGAAACTATCCCGGAAGCGGCAGGTGCTGGACAAAAACAGAAACGCAATTCACTGGCAATTTAACTAATTTGATTATGCAGAAGAATTTTCAATATTTTTCAATATACAATGTTTTAGTTTTATGATGACTGCCATTAAATTTCGTATTTTTCGCTACGTTGCGATTTGGCTTTTTTCTCGCAAATCAATTTTCTATCCAATATCGTATTTTGCGCCGCTCACTAAATATCCACAAATAGGTATATCGGTTACAATTTACGTTTGGTAATTTACATCCGATGCTTTCAGCACCGCTTACAACTGTTGATAACAAAGTAAATTTGTTTTCTTTTTTACCCTGCCCATCCCTGGAAAGCTAATGTCATGAGCAGTTGCGTACAAAGAATGGTAAAATAATTTGCTTCTATTTTTACCCCTGACGCTGAGAAAAATTGTTTATAGCTAACTTTTAGAACCACACCCATTTTGATCAAAGTGTAAAAGATACTAGTCTAAAATAGTTAGACCAAGGCACACGATATGCGCTCTAGTTTATCTGCTTAAAACGTCGAGGTGCTTAATTTTCTTTTAAATGCCGTTTTCTTGACGTAAGTTTTTCGCTAGTCGGCAAATTTTTCCACGGCAACGTTCAAGTAGCCGTAGCAGTTTTGTAGGTGAACTTTTCAATCACCGCCACGTTGGAAGCTGAGAAAAGCCAAACTAAAGTAGTTTGAAGGATATCAGAGCTAACTTTAATGCCAGCTAGTTTTGTGTAGGTCACACATTTGTGTTTGTTTTCCAAGCCACAATTTCCACGCTGAAAACATCCGTTTACGTCGCGGAAATTGACGTTGCACGCGATGAAGTAGCTCCGAATGCAGAAAATGATTACAGATATTTATGGTGTCGATACAACTGGTCTAGACGACATTATGTCATTACGTCAGGGTGGGAGTTTCTATTTGCGGTCGTAAAGTGCGAAGACTGGGTTTATGATGCTTGGTGTCATAAATAAATTATAGGGAAAGTTTTTTTCAGGAAAGAAAAGTTACGAAAGTCATAGGAAACGAGAGGTAGCAGGTTTTTAGTCTGGAAAATGCAGGAGATACACTATGAGAGGGTAGAAAGTTAGGGTTATGTGAAGAAAGGAAAATATGGTTTATGACCTAATTTAATTGACTAAATGATATTTTTGAGAAAATTGTTTCCAGTGAGTTGTTGGTGGGAAGTAATTTTGCAAAGAGCTGAATTTTAATTAAATCGAATGTAATGCAATGATACTCTATGAATGTTACTGAGAAGACATAAATTCACATAATGAGATTCAGAAAGAGAAGATCTTCCATAAAAGTGCATTTATTTAATTTCATTGCTATATGAAGATTTGAAAAACAAAAAATCCAGCAAATACATTTCAAGTCAACAAGAAATTAATTTTATCTGCAGAGAAAAATATTCCCACTTAAAATTGACAATTTTCTAAAATAAAATTGTTTTTATAGAAAATTTTTTAAAAAATTAGGAGTAATTTTCTTTCCCTTTTAATATAGTTGCTTTTGGGTAATGATTTTTTACGAAAATAATACCGGAAATGTAAAGAACAATCAAAGAGATAGTTAAAAAGTTGTTTCAATTTTTGAACTTAATGAAATTGAGCTGCTAAAGAAACCAACAAGAAAGATGAATTACATTGTAGCAGACTTTCCTGTGGGTGGGAAGCGACTGCTTCCGGAGGACGTCACGAGGTTGGCAAACATTAATTAATCCTCTAATTTCCGGGCGCCGTCATAATCTTAACCTTGCCTTTACTTAAGCGCTTTTAGTATATCCGAAAATTGATTAAATTAAATCAAATTTCTACTTAACATATAACTTATTAACTAAGACATTTCCTTGTGTCTAAGAAAGAAATTGTTTTCTTTGTGCAAACGTACGAAAATAAGCTCTTATTTGCTAGAATTAAATTCTGATCAAATTTCAAATGTAATATAAAATTCATTCCGGCAAATATTATTTCCCAGTCTGCAAACATTCAAGGGATGTTTTCCTAGCATAGAAAATGGCCTACGGTTAAAATATAAGGTAGGCGAGTTGCGAGGCGAAATTTAGTCGGAATGCGAGCGCCTGAAGGGCGCTCTGAAGCATTTCGCATTGCAAAAATGCGAAATGTGCTCACAATAATGATGCGATACGAGGGTGCACGCATAATAATCTTACGTTTTATATGCCCTGCTAATATTTGCAAACGCAAGCGATTTCCACGTTGGCAAAATCACTAAATGTAAGGATATCACTGTGTTGTGCATTCACATGTGCGTAAATAAACAAGTCGTTATTGCGTTTATTATTGAAACCGCAGTTTATTGTTTCACGACTGTTACGTGCGCATAAAGTAGATTATATCAAGTGATTTTGGCACTTTGCAAATAATAAAAGTGAGCTTACACAACACTAATACCCTAGATGCTTTATTATCATCATTTGACTAAAAGCAAGTGTTTTTAGGAAGTACCCATGTGGAAAATAAACTAGAGTTGGTGTTTTATACATCCTGTACTAAATGTCAACAGTTGGGAAACATGGTAAACTACCAGTGAAATGACATGAAACCCACAAACATGTAATAGGTGAGGATAAATGATCTGCCGATAAAATTTCTGTGTTAACTTGGATACTAAGAATAATAATAATAAGAATAAGAATCACAAGTAAATAAAACATAATTTTATCGAATTTTCCCATACACAAAAAGATCGTTTTGAATTTGTGCAAATAAATGTGTTGAAAATATTCTCCCCAAATGCACAGATTTAGATTCAATTATGAATAGAAAAACGTCAACTCTAAATAAAAAAAAATAATCCTTGGAAAATGCATAGTCTGCTATTTTAAAGGAGAACCTGACGCACATGCGGCTAATTCTTACGAGTTCTGTATGTATGTCAGTGGTGTCGTAGCAACCATCGCCAGAAACAAGGGGTGGGCGCGAATTGCTGATGGCTGGGCTTATGATTTTTTTTTTCACCGTCGCCCGCGCGTAACGCAGAGAATATTTTCCGAATGTCGTCAATGCTGTAAGCATTGCTGGCGCTCGGCAGACCGCAATAAATATGGAGCGAAACCAAGCGGAAGGAATAAAGCAAGACACAGCTTGGTGCGGCGCCGCGGCGCGAGTAACTTTCAAATATTGAAGACATTGGCGACTGCGACTAGTTTTGGCAAATGGAAAAATATTGTGCACGCATAAATATCATGCGAGTGTATACTCATTTACACCTCAAGCTATATGCACATGTCAACAGCAGGAAAAAACTTACGTAGAAAGAAGAGGTAAATATGATGGGAGTCAAGAGATTTGCAAAAAAAACGAAAATTTCATAAAGTATGAATTATATTTCCAACACAAAAATTCTTTGAGAAATTATTTGTGATTTTCTTCTTTAATTAATATTACAGCAAGTGTTTGTATATTTACCAAACAAGAAAGAAAACATAATTTAATTTACTGTTTAGTTTGGAGATCATGTAAAAATATGTTTGTGCACTGACTTGTGCTCTAAACCATGTTGTTCAACAACGAGCTTTTAACAGTTGCAAAAAATATGATACGAGTGCATGACGCTCGTTGCACCCAACAATAAAAAGCTAGAGCAACACATGAGATTGGAGTCGTTTGAAATAGCTTGCAATGACGAATACAATTACATAGAGAGGTAATTAACTCATGTTCAACTTAATACTATCCAAATTTCCAATATGTGTGAATCTATCTAAATCTACTAAAATTAAATTCATCAAAGTACTATTAAAGTAGCCAAAATTTTTTAAACGTAAAGAGCATTGCAATCAGCTTAATATCCTAAATATTTATATTACTCGTAGCACTGCTGAAAAAGCCAAAATTTCCAAGTGTTAGCTCATAAAAAATAATCTACATAGCGACCAATTTTTGAAGCGGAAAAATGCAAGATTATGTGGCTGTTTCGTCCGCGTCAGACCAAAATGCACGAAATTATACTTTAAAATTTACTAATAAGTTGCCTGCCGCATTGTCGAATAGCAGAACAATGACGAAGAAGATTAAATATTGAATGAAGGCGGTGACGAAAAACTAAAGCGCAAGGTCTGGAATGCGCGATACGAAAAGCTTTACAAAACCAAATGCTGGGGTAAGTGGTATTATTCTCGTGAACGGCTTCACTTTTGAAATTTCTTAATTTTGTGACGTTATTGTAGTTTTAATTACTTTCCAACAATTTCACCTTGCATAAAGATGAAGATACATGAAGGGTGAAATTCAAGATGGCTATGAACAAAATTAGTTAAATAATTAGTTAATAAAAACTGCTTTTACAATATTTCTGTCTGTTAAAATGCAAAACTACATGATTTTTCAAGATTAAAGTTTTATTGTGTAGTTCTTGGGGTTGTAGAGCATTCATCTCTACACATATCAATCTACTCGATCTCCGCGAAGAGAAAGCTGTGCGAATCGCGTGATGTTCAGTTGGGGCGGTCGCGTGTGCTCATTCTACGCGTGGATCGATAATAATCCTGGCACCACTCCAAGGTTGAAGGTTGTGAATGTAAGCCGCCTCTAGCGTGCACACCACGCTGGTTTTTTTTAAACAATCATCTCTACGAGGACGATAAAAAAACAGTGTGCGATGGACTTAAAACGACAGTTTTATAAAGTCTTTTAAGTATAGTCCAATTGCAGAAAGCTTACATTTGCTATTATTGTAAGGCTCATTTTTTAGTGTAGCTTTGTTTCTATTACATAATATTTCTCTGACGTGAAATATATATTTTCTAATTATGTATCTTCTTTGCAATAACGCATCTCAAGGCAAAGCACTATAAATTCAATGCATCTCTGCCAGTAACTAGATAATAGAGATATAAAGCAAACGCAGCGCCATTCCAAAGGGAATTCCAAAAAAGTCACTTGCAACATTCCGCATTTGCTTCAGGAGCAAAATAGCCATGAATATATTTTAATATTCTGCTGTTAGCTAGCATCGACAGCAATACTCACGGCGCAAATAACAACGGTGGAACAACAATAATGCTGGCGAAAGCACCGGGCACAATATAATTTAAAATGTGCCGTTGGAGCTCATTTTCAAGGCAAGCAAACGGCAAATAAATAAATGTACAACTTCCTAGCATTTTAATGGATTTTCCTGTTTCCCATGAGGGTGCACGGCGGAACAAGGGTGGAAAAGCAATGCGCAGTGTAAACACTAGGGTAAAAAATGAAATTGCGATTTTTTAAAAATTTGTTATCTTTATAGCAAGTGTGTTGCACAAATGAAACTTACCTGTAATTATAAAGAGATTATTGTGGAGGATTTCAAAATTAAGATGATACGAAATATTTATGGAATCCACTCTCATAGTAATTAAAAATTTTATTAATTACATCTAATCTGCATCAGGGAAAGATAAAAGGTAGTGTTAATGAGTTAAAAGCTTTCCATCACAAACTTTGACATTTTCTCAAGGAAGCATAGTAAACTTTTGACTTTTTAAAAAGTTAGGCACGTGAACTTTACTTTAGTGCATCATTTATGTTGACATGTGATATGCATAAACTCTGCTGGCTGTTAATTTATATATTTTTGTTATTTTGTTTTTTGTTAATCTGTAAGGGTATACTTATAAAAACAAAATCTGGTCTTAAGAAGTTGTCTACGGTTGGACTGAGCCTCTATGTCACCCAATAGATGTCATATTTTTTTTGCGGGTTAATGCAACTTATGTTTCAATAGCCGCTAGCGACAAGCAAACGTACGTTTTCTTTCATAATATATGCACCGTTTTCCCGCTTTTCACTCTGCACTTTCCTCCTTGGACGTGCTGCACGTATAAGTCTCGCCCCAGTATTTGTGAATTTGGAGCAAGTGTTTTGCTAGGGCACGGCATGGGTAAAACGTTTCTCATCTTGCAGCACGTGAGAGTAGAGGGGCGGCGCGGTGGCGGCGGATAGGTAATAAGAAGAAGCTATTTTGATGTGTCGCGCACCGAACAAAGCAACTTTGAGAGCATGTCCGTTGGCGACTTGACGTGCTTTGCTTTTAAATCACCGTGAAAAAAGTTGAATGTGTAGGCAGGTAAAATAGTATAAGAAAAAAAAAACTATTTGGGATTAAAATGTTTAAGGTAATACCTTTAGTGTTAGTTAAGAAATTTTTATATATGGTGGTACTGCGTCATTGCAGGTTGAGGACTGTGGCAGTCTTTTCTATTTTATTGTCGGTCTCATAATTACGTTTTGCCAAAAGTGGTCCTAAGTTAGGCAATTTGCATGCGCACACAATTACGTGCCTACAGTTTGAGAGGCAGGCTGTGATTACGTTTTTGGCGGTGGCTGCGGCTACGTGGCGAATTTTTATCACTTAAACGCTTAAGCAAAACAAATGCGCTGTGGGACGGAAAAGGGACTGCCTTTGGGGATTTAACTTGAAAAAAGTAACGGAATATATTTATTCAAATTTACCATGCAGGAATATTTCAAATACAGAAAAGTATTTTCATAAAATATAAAAGTTTGAGGAATGCTATGTTGCAGTTGCAGAAGCAAGAAAATATTGAAAACTAGTCCTATTTTTCTGATAAAAAAAATAGTATATCGAATTTATTTAGAATGTTCAGATTGTAAAAATTCAATAAGTCCTGTTTTCAGTAGAAACAATTTCAATCTAAATAGAACATTCCCATCATTTACGTCAAATATTAATTTCCTGCAATTCTAAGCAATTATTTTACTGCAAAAAATTGATGTACTTTTACATAGTTTGTTTAGTGGACAAATTTTTACTGTCCCATTATCACTTTTTAATTATTTTCTTTAATCCATTGTTTTTCTAAAATACAATTCAATTTACCAATTCACTAGTAATTTTGATCAATATTCATTGACGCATTGCAGTAAATTTTTTTATTTTCTGCACCAAATATTGATAATAAGAAAATTATTAACTGTCGCAATTATAGATCATTGTGCGTTCGGAAGCAATCAATTTGGCTGTCAATAACAAGGCGGAGGCGCCGGGGACCTGGTGCGTGTGTTGTTTGCTTGGGACAAAATAATGTTGTACAAAGGGTGTTGCCTTGCATGTTTACTTACAAATTCAACTATGCTTAACAAGCAGGATGGAAACTCTGAATACGTCAACAACCAGCAGTGTGCGTTTGTAAACAATGCAAAATATCCACGAATTGCTCATTCGCATTGTTCATTGTACAGATACATCATGGAGCAGTCATAAATTGTCAATTTCTTTGGATATGTTAATGTAATTTTGCAATTTTTCGCTTTAATTCATTTGAGATTTTTACTTGCCATGTGTGTTAAACAAAAGAAAAATATTTTAAATTGCTACCTTTACGTGCTTTTGTTTTGTGCAATAAAAAGCCGCTACGCATCATAACGCAACAGTCGTAATAACAAACTGCAAAAAAAAAAAAAATCATTCGCTAAAAATAAATATTAAAATTGCTTTTTTAATGACAAATGCTCGGGCGCGCGTGGGA
>JAODGC010045937.1:0-30989 GCA_027574925.1 Ecitoglossa quadriceps | reverse complement strand
GCACATATGAACACTGCTTAAGCAGAGTGTTTCAAGGGTAAATTTTATATTACCGCACCAAATAACCCACTATAAAGCCTTTCCTTTGAGTTTCTTTGCTTCCTCCTTTTCTGACCTTTAAAAACATTGAAATAAATTAATATTATTATTACGTAATATTGCTGTTACATATTTCCAAGGGCCCAGCTGTTCATCAGGGGGGTAGAACTTGTAATAAACTGCACAATCCGCGGAACAAAAGCATCACGCACCGGTAAACGCGCCTTATTCTGCTGTTTTTATTCTCGTACTGTACTGCATTCCAATTTTTGAATGTAATACATATACCTCTTTCTGCGCATGCATATAATACACTCACATCTGGTGCGCAGCAGGAGCGGTGGCTGGCATTCCTGCAGCGCGACGTAGTGTTTCAGTTGATTCTTCACTGGCCGCGAGGGCCGCACTCCGCAGTCGAGTGCGCGCTGCTGCTGGGCCCGGTTCGCGATCGAAGCGCACGTGCTCCACGCGATATTGCACATTTCGTAATCATAATTGTATTCGTTATCTCGTTACAACCATTGAAAATCTCACCTATTTCCTGCTTCGTTTGTAGTCAGCGCAAATCTGTGTGTTATGTGAGTTTTGTTTACTAGTGGAAGACAGTAATAAATAGGAGAGACTGCCACACCTGTATCTGGAATTGAGGAACGTATCAATCGAGTGTGTCTGATTGTTGATAAGACTGATTAAACTGATTTGACCTGAGCTGATAGCAGGCAGGTATGTTTGTTCATTGTGTGTTGTAGGCGGAATGAATGAAGTGATGAAAACAAACGAATCAGACAGAGAAGATTGATAAGACACCAAATTGGGTTTTGTGCGACAAAGTATATACCATAGCTCGGTTTGTTTCCATAGTTGCTGTGAGAATTAGGAAAATCTGGACGCAATTTTGTCTTTCCTTTCCTCTCTTTTTTTTTGTGGGTTTAAACGTGGTGCGTGTGTTTTATGTCCTAAAACGCCCACTGTCGAAACATGCAAAGGCAATAAACACCTTCGCGTCGCATTCTGCGCGTGTGATTTGAATAAACAGCAAATCATTTGCATAGATTTATTTAACTCTACATAATGTGCACATTGTGCAATAGAAAATTATACCTACCACAATTATAATGCCTATTTAGTTGACTACTTCATAGTGTGTTGAGTTGTTAGTTGCTTATATTTAAGAATTAGTCATAAATCTCTCCAAGGAATGCCGGAGAAGTCATAAAATTGATTGGGAATTTTACGGTCAATATTTACAAGTTTTATGGCTGATTACATTCCTGCAGTGTAGCTCTAGGCCTTGGATATTGCCTTAACTGAGTTAAGAGAGATGACAATGTACGTATTTGCTAACAGCACTCGGGAGAAAAATATTTTAATTGTTTAGATTTTGATTAGATACCAGCTGGTGCATTGGCTTCTCTTAGCGAGCGATTGATGTTGATCCAAGAAGAAGGTTTTCGAAGAAGTCTTGTTGTAGATGTAATTGGCTAAAGTGTAAATTGACTTCACCTTGAAAAGCTTCCTCTAAACATTAATTAGCAAGAACCCAACGACCAGTCGCTTGCCATTCATTTAATTCTTGCTCCGTTTGCCCAACCTGCTGGATTCCTTCCCGATGTTTGTTTAATCCAGCACTAAATCAAAGGCGTCAGAATTGCTTGATTTTTTAGCATTTATTTTTGTTTGCTGTTGGGCAACTCGAAGCGCAGGGTATAAGTGTCACCTTTAGTTTTAGTACATACCAATTTAGTTAGACTTGGGAGTAATTTACATTTAAATATCATAAATATTTACCATGCGTAGGATGACATTCTACCGCTATGATCTTATTAAAAATGCATTTTGTTGTAACGTGTTAGTATTGGCTATATCGCAATAATTAACATAGCAATTATTTTTGGGTTAGTAACCCTAAAGCATCTACTCCATTTACAGCCATAAAGGACATGAACTGTTATGACGTCAGATTGGATAATCAAATTTACTAATGCCATAATCTCTTGTTTGTGGCACGTTTACGATGGATTCCATTTTCCAATGGAGCAGTTTAAATATTATTTTCCAGCTTACCACGCATTTGCACGTGTTGTGGTGATTGCTTTAGAGCTCTGAGTTGAGAGGAGTTGCAAATCCATTTGGTTTTATGAACATTTTTCAACGTTCACGATTTGTTTTCATGCGGATTGTTGTGGTTTTCCGCATATTTTTCCACTCTGCAGCTGAGAGTTTATTGCCACATCCTTTCGGTATTCAGCTGTTTGGTTTAGTGGCTTCCTCCTGTGCTATTTCGCATTGTTCTTAGATCCGAAGATTCTCAGTATGCACATGTGCTGATTTGATTCATACCTTGCGAGGTCATCACCTCTCTATTTCATCTATTTATTTCGATTCATAAATCAAAACAATTTGCACAAGTTATAGCTAGTGCTATAATATTGCCGGATGAAATATTTGAAAAGAAATTTAGGTTCATTTAATTTAATTTAATTTGCAATTAAATTTTAATTCTCCAACCTACGACTTGGTTATTGATTTCCGGCTGGAATTGGTTTGTAATGCCGTTTAGTAGCAAAAAATCGTAAAATGATCATTAGAGTTTAATGCCAATTTTAATCGTATTGCCGCCGACCACACCAAGCCAAGCCATTTGTGTGCGATTTAATTGGCGTTGTTTTAATTGCACCGCGTTTTCCGCTCGTTAGTCAGAACTTCTCGGAGTGGCATCATCAGAGGAAAAATATTTACGGGCGAATTACATTTAATTACGGCGTAACATGCGTGCATGTTAGAAGTTTAGGAAAGCAGTTGTGGACTAGACCAGCTATTGCCAACTTGGAGTCTTTTAAAAAAATAAATTACCAACAGATATGAAGGAAAATCAATTCTAAATAGAAACATATTAATGACCTACAAAATTAGATGGAAATGAAGATGAAGAAATATTTCTCTATTTCGTGTTTGAAGTCTTCAGTCAAATTAAGAATTAATTTCAATGGTGCAAACATGAAAAACCTGCTTCAACACATTGTAACACTTTTTATAAGCTGAACATGTTGGCACATTCTTAAATTTCACAAAAGATTCCCCCCTCTCTCCCCCTGCACCTTGAAGTGAAATGAAACAACCATTCATTTGAAAACCGTCATGGTGTCCATTTCATCAACATGATTTTTACCAGTCATGTAGCTAACAAAAATGGTGCTAATTTAATCTCGTCTTTATTATTTGTACGCATTAAGTCAGTGGACCCGGTAAATAAAGTAGAAAGTAATTTTAATTTCGGTTTCACTGCTCGCAACTCGCGCACACCAAGCCTCAGACCACAACCAACAACAATCCAAGCAAAACGAACGAAATCTTAAGCTTGGGCATAACAATCTCATGCAAAACCACTTAACACTTCGTGCAAATTTCTCATTCATACCGAACTGAACTGTAAACATGTTTTGGGTGTTGGTTTTGTGGGCATGAGAACAAGAACAAGTCAGCAGAGTCCGGTTCTTGCAGTTTTTGCTAATGATGGTGACTCAGAATATAAGATAAATTAAAATCAGCTTTTGCGAGTTGAACTCACACGTTTTATATTTCCTCACAATGGGCTTGATTTGAGAAATTAAATGAGTATCAGATGTGGATTTTTACAGCATGTTTTTGTGAATTTACTAATTTCGACTCTGATTATTTATTTAATGATGCACTTAAGCTTAATTCAGCTATAAATTCACGGGAAATCTTGGGGAATCTTTATTGATTTGAGGAATTTATTAGTTTCTATCCTTTTAAGTTTCCTTCCTTTATTGTTTATTATATGCATATTGAAATAGACAGAAAGTTTTTTTTTTTCTTGAATATCGCATGAATTACATTGTTATGATGATGATGATGATAATAATAATAATAAAATTAAATTCGAATGAGGAAGATATTTTCTTCGTGCATAATACATGCTCTATCACGATCTTGTACTCTGCGTGCAATCAAAGTTTACTCAAATTGTGGTAAGGTAATGCGCATTCTACACACTTCCACTTCTTCATCATCGTTAATGTGGAAGTAAAAAGCTGCACGTGTGCGACGAACCAACGCATTTTCTTGCAACATCGATAGCAAGAGACATGCAAACACATTTTCTGCGTACATCCACTTATTTGTTATGATGGCGATAGGTATGATATGTACACAATCGCCTCTTCCTCAAATTCAAACAGAAAGTTTTATTGAATCTCATCACGTTATTGCATGGTTTGAATTTAAAATTTAATTTGCTTTTTATTGCCGTGTTAAGAGGTGCATTTAATATCAATTTAAATTTTCTAAATGCACTTACAGCCAAGCTATTTACACATAGATTTCCAACTATAAACTTGGCGTTTAACGGGCAGTTTGATTTTGCACTGATCTTCGGTCAAATTAATAAGTTGGAGAGAATTTTCCTAGGTTGGTAGGAAATTTGAATTCCTAAATGACGTCACGAACATCTAACCGCACTTTGCATTTTGTCGCGATTTATAGAAAATATCGGTGAAGTCAAATATTCCTAAACATTTATTTTAAGTTAGTAGGAGTTGGAAGCCAGCTGCTTGAAATTGGGTTCAAAGCCTGAGTGTTTGTTTCTATTTATTCGTAAATTGCCACCTACTTTAACGATTTCAACCGCAGTTAGAATTTTTTCTGGTTTAGCTTTTCAAATTAACCAAAAACGAGTATTGCTCATTAAAAACATCCTTGAAATAAATAGCAATTTAGGAACGATGAACATCGTCCAACAACTGCTTTTAAACAAACATTTCATGGTGCATGTTTTAGAAATACTTTGATGGTAACATAGACATTTGTTTCGGACATTTTTTTTTAAAGCACATTTACTGATACATTGTTTCTTTTTATGTTTTATGCTCAATTTATCAAAGCATGTGACTATGTTTAGATATTTACATGGTCTCTAGTTAGTAAAATAATACTTTGTTCATTTACCAATATATTTGCGTTCTATTACACTGGAAACAACAATAAATATGAAACTCGACCAATTTTCCTCGCTAATAGTAGCACATGCCGAGCTAGTAAATTATTAATAAGTTATTGTAATGACTTTCCGACCCAGCAAATGCGGAAAGGCCAGGAAATATCAGCATTTGTTGGAACACCGAGTTCATTGGCCCATAATGTAAAATAATGCCTCCTAAGTGTTCTCTTCAATCGGTTGAAATAGACAAATGTAGGGCAACTTCTGTAATTCCTAATACAGTAAGTAAAAATAGCTAGAGAATCAAGGTAATTCTTTTACGGTGTGTGCTTGAGTTTTAGTTGCGTTTAATCCACTTTTGATTACTTTTTCGCAGTGAAAACGGTGCAGAAGTGCAGATAGTAAAAGTATTAGGAGTTCAGTAGAGTCACGTCAACAGCTATATTTAAATGACAAAAAGCGAACAGTGGCGAGACGAGTTTTGCATGCACTCAATGTTGGTATGGCATTCACAGACATATCTGACTTGGAAGCTTTCCCCATTTCTATTTCGGCGAATTTCCCATTTTCCAAGTCCTACATTCGTGCAGCCAACGCGGCGAGACTATGCGACGATGACTGCTGCTTTCCTTTCTTCTGGCATTTCATTTTGTGCATTTCTTTTGTGGCAATGCCTGTAATATCTTTATTCTTGCATTCAGACGCAATAATTTTAGGGCCTGTCAAAATTGGTGAAATATTTTCCGGGTGCAACTCAGACCTCTAGCAGAAACTAAACGCTACTTCTTTAATTTCTGGGCGTTGCATGGAGAATTTTCGTTTTTTATGTGGAACACAATAAGTTTTCTAGCTCTCCAAAGGTTAACAAAAGGTCTAAATATATGTTTCACACTTGATATAGGTCGCACTAAATATACGCATGGAAATTAAATGTCAGAAATAGTTTTATTCCTTGCTTTCGCAGATAAAACTGCAAACATAATTCCAGTTTTTGTATCAGCTTATTGTTCATTCTTTTTTCCGCTCTCTTTATGTTTTATTCGCTAGCAATCTACATTAGCGCACATTTACCACTCTTCGCTATTTGGCAATCCAGAATTGGCTGCATTTATATTCCGGACGTTTGTGCATAAATCTGCACCACATTGGATGCGTTCAATCTCGCGCCATCCTTTTGCTTTATGCCGTTTATTCAAATGTGCTGGGAGCGTAGGAGTAGCTGATGTACTCTCACAGCAGCGAAGGAAGGAAGGACGGACTGTGGAAGTGGATAGAATAAATGGGGGCCATCGTAATTGTGCAAATCGTAATTTACACCGAATTGCGATGAGTATCGGCGTATAAAACATGGATAACGTGGAATAAACTGGTGGCAAAGAGGTGCATGGATAGCGGCCGTCCGCCTGCCCTGCTGCTGAAAAAAGCTCTGCGGATATTATTCTTTTTGGAGTTTGGCCACGTGTACAAATCAAAACTTATTGCCGCAGTACGACGGTGTAACGAAAATAACGACCGGCGTCGATTGTTATTTATTGCGAGTATTAACTGTTTCTTTTTTTTCTGATTCGGATGACGCTAGCAAAGGTAAAAACTTTGAAAGGGTGTGCAAGAAGTTGCACAAACTGAAATAAATAACACAAATTCTATTTTTTCACAATCAAGTTTCAGGAAATTGCTACGTGATTTCATTCCATTTACTAAGAATTAATAAACTAGCTCACAACTAGTTCTCTCTCTCTCATATTATTTAACTTCGAATGGGGGTGTTTGGATACAGCTACTATGTCACGTGCATTGCGAAGTTAATATCAACAGGGTTAACATCAACCCTTCCGCGCACATCTAAATCTGAGCCGCTTTCAGACAGTTACAATTCGCATTATAATTAAATCCCTCGGCTGGCAAATCCCTCGAAACTTACATGTTTAATGCTTTCGACTAATGTGCACCAAGGTGACAAACACAGCACGCCCAAAACTAAAATACGCGCAGTACATAAATTAAGTTCCTAAAGCTCAGCATTGCGAAATTCTCTAATTAGGCAAATTAATGTGTGTGGACTGTCATGAGCGTCAACATTATAGTAATGTGTTCACGGTGAACTTGTCTAATTATGAACTGTGTACAAGCAGAAATTAGTTTGTTTGTCATTTCATTCAATTCGCCTACGATTTATGCTTTTGTGAAGACACCAAATGATTTTATTTGTTGGCCCTTCTTTGAAAGGCTGTGATGTTCGAAGAAAATGTGTACCCGGTGAAGATGTGAATCTTCGAGGAATCCGCATTGTAAGTTGGCAGATCCTTCGAGATGCTCCCGGAGACGCTGGACAACGGGATGCACAGCCCCAACAACAACACTGGCGTGCCTCGCAACCGCGCCAGTTTGTGTCTTAGTCCTGTATCGGGTGGGACTGTTGTTATTGATACTAACAGCAAGAGGCGTAGTTGGTGTGGGACACCTTCTTCGGCAGCGACCACACCTCAGATTGGGTGTTTTAAGCGATATGGAGAGTTGGGACATTTCAAACCAAGGTAAAAGCTTTTCATCTACTTTTAAGTTTTTCCATAGCAACTTTGACCAGAGATATCGAGGACAACGATATTGATGATAACATTTTATTGGAATTTATGGCACCTGCTTCTATCCGGAAGTGTTTCTATTCCTCATCCTTACAACTGTCTGCATCAACGACTTCCCTGCTGTGCCGTGCCGTGCCGTTTCTTCGGCTTAACAACTCTACCATTTCCAGTTTACAGAGCAATATTTCCTAAACGCTTTATTTACTGCACTTTCCACGTGCACTTCTTGACTTTTTGGACTTGAGTGGAGGTTCTCGATTGGAGGAAATGGAGGATGAAGAATAGTAAGTGAAAAGGTGAAGGATATGCATTCATGGTTGCAGCACAGGGAGTTGTTGTGAAGGGAAATATAGATTTGAAAAGTGGATCAAAACAAATAAGGGCTCAGTCGGTGCATGTGTGTGATTGGAGGAATTTATCATTTTTATTCACCAGCGTCTACTCCTCTGGCAGGCGGCGTGTGATGTATGACGACTCGGCATCTGTTGGCGTAAACGAATTTGGAAAAGTTTTCCCGGTTCTTCTTTTGTCATACCACACTCAGATTGCAGAGAGACGAGGGAAGGCAGCAAACAAATTGTAAATTCACTAGCTCAAATCTAGTCTGCTTCAATCTGTTCCAATCATCTCTATGGGTATGGTATACAAGTATGAATTTAAATTCATTGAATGCCACAGATGGAAAGTGATTTGGATTATAGATCAGTCTAGTGCACAGTGATTTATTAGACATTATAAGATGATAGTGTTTAGTTTAGTTGATCGTGATATGTCTAGGTCTCTGCAATTTGTATAGGCTTGACATGTCATTAATTCCAATGCATTGATATTGCCGTCCCTAGCCTGGAATCATCATCATTACGCCTCCTCTGATTGCAATACTCGATCGTCAGCTTTCCATAATATCCCACATTACACTTTGGCAGTTGCTGTAGTTTACCAAAGCGTAAAGCATGATATTGATTTTAGACACAGTGTCACCAATTTGGTGCGGCTTTTTGATGAATAGCTTGTGTATGTTGTGGGGGCTGTTTTCCTAGTTTTGCTTGCGTCGCATTCGCGGAAACCTTCCGGCGGAAAACAGTGGAGGAACGCAATAACAACGCGACTTTTGGTGTTGATACGCATGCTATTGATATCAGTATCATTTCGGCGTAGCAGCGACGATAACGAGGGTGAACTTTTGATCGTTGGTGTGTTTATTTGCTTTATTGTTGGGCATGACGGACGAGAGCAAGTGTTTTGGATCAAAGGGAGGAGTTTTAATGAATGGAAACAAATAACAATGCCTACTACGAGGTGAATGTTGTGCTTTAAGAATTATTCTAGTTGGCTATCAAATAAGCAATTTCTATTTCGTGCTGGGGAAGTTTAAAGCGCATGTTGAGAGTGCAACAAAAGTAATTAGACCAGTTAATAGCATCATATTTTATTTCCTACACGCTCTACAACCATCTGCAGTTGAATGTCCTGCACCACAGTAATTCACCGTTTTGCAGCTTAACAAAAAAAAACTTACTCGTTGTTATTTTAAACTTGATTTTGTGCTTTATTGTTGCAAATCTAATTGGTTTGACGACATTATTTCCTTCTTTATTCCTCTATTAGCTCAAATCGAGTCAAGGGTGACTGTGCGTCGGCATTATCCTTAACGAGAACAATACCAGAAAACCAATTGCGAAGCCATGTCAGTGAAGTCATCGAATGGAGTTGAGTAGAGTCCTAAATGAAATTGAGGGAATTGCATTGCGCGAGCACTACTTACATCAAACGGGGGTATAATTTTAATAACGTTAAAATGCGTCCGCTTATAATTCAATTTGGGTCGGCCTGGCAACAAAAAGACTCCCCCAGTGTGGATGGTGCACTTCTCCTAATATGATTTTGTACGCGAAATTAAACTGGAAAGATGGAAAACTCTTGTAATATTTGCGAAAAAATCACTCAATTACTTAATTTAGAGTGTAACATGTGTAACCTCTCTGTTTAGAGTGCAATGGACGTTTAGTCTGGACTTAACCAGAGGCTATTTAATTATTCAATCACACATTTGGCAATTGCACGCCGCGTGCATTTACTGATTGCACCATTGCATACGAATTTACGTATTTGTCAAACAATCAATAAACTCACCAATTAGTGAGATTGCACCCGGTTTACTCTCGTGGAACATGCAAAGCAGACGAATGATGTGTGTCTCAATTAAAATTATGTTAATTGCTTAACACTCGATTAACTCCATCCATTCGTTTTTCAATTTTCACAGCGATACTCGTAAAAGCATTTTAGTAATTTAAAAAAAAATGCCTCTGCATAATGTTATCGTATTTCGGAGGAATTGGAGGCGTGATAGGGTGCATTTTGTTATCCCACTTTGCGCATTTATCCAATAGATCAAAATTAATGTACTGAAAACGCTGATAAGCTTCGGGTTTTATGCAAGCGGCCGAAAACCGCATCATGTTACATTAGAAAACGTCTCACTTGGGTTTCTCATGCGAAGCACTTTTCGGTTGTGATGCTGCATCAGAGACACTGCTTGCCACCCTGAGTATCACGTCCGCAAATTGAGATTTATCTCGCGATTAAATTTCATTCAGCCTGTTGTATTGGTCCTTGTGAGATTGCAAGTGCGAAGCGCGAGGGTGCATTTTCATTCAATGTAACGATTAGGATGCGGGTTACGACGAAGAAAATCGAGCTTGAAGTCAGGCTCAGCTCTTGAAATGGATCGGATGCAAGTCGCCGCTTTGCTCCTTCATTTCCATTGCGATTTGTCATGTTTGATTGGATAATACAGCATTGACAATGTGCAGATATATCACAGTTTTGAAGGCGCACTGCGACATTTCTCTGCTGAAGCGGAAAGGTAATTGAAATTATTTTGTCCCGCTTGCAGAGAGAGAGACAAAGTCGTTCAACAGACTATGAGTCATTCGCAGTGTTGCATTCCAATTGTCATTGTGCCGTGTTAATCCAATTGCAGCCAACTGCAACTCCAACTTTTCCCCATTCGTTTTTCTCTTGGTGGCGGCGCGCACAGAGGCAAAGACAATGCGTCTGCTGCAGTGGCGGCTAATGCGCGCCTGCAAACGTAAGCACGAATCATGGCAGCCCCTTTGTGTTCAGGAGAAAGGGCGCAAAACGGATGGAGGCATGAAAACGGAAGCGGAAAGCGATTGCTTTGTGGTGGCTTTTCCAATCAATTGCTTTCGATGTGGCCTTTAAACACTTGGATGGTACCTATGACATTCAAACCATAAGATTTTTTTTTATTTGCAGACAAATCTTCATCATCTACAATCTTTGGATGATATTTGAAAATATTTTGTAACGGACTTGACTTAAAATATTCCTCTCAGCTTATAGTCTCTTATCAAGATGTGTCTCGAGGATTTCGTCTTGGATTCCAGCTTTTGGTTTAGGCTTACTCAGCTTTCGTCAACAGCCTCGATCTTGCTTAGATTTTTTTTTTTTTGCTAAAGTTTCTTCCCAGCTTAACGATCCCTCTCCTCCGGTATTCTACCATAATGTGCATGCAACCCGTATGCGTTTTCGGGGATTTAACACAGCACACAAGGGAACATCACCGAATTAATATTTACTCTAAAGTACGTTGAGTAGCTGGATGTTAACTATGCCCCCAGCATGCTTGGTTGCATACATCCCTACTGAATGTCAGCTTTTGTGGTTAATATTTTAAAAGCTTTCGCTACTTTCCAGCGCAGCATCCAACAACTGCATCAGTTTAGTTTAACAAGGGTTCTTCCCTTGATTGGGAAACCACACAAAGACTTTGCTTATTTGCTAGCACTGCTTCGAGTATAGAATTGCAAAAATGTTATGTTTTTGTGTCGTGTTGTCTGGGAAAGGAAGACAATATCTTTCTACATGTGTGGATGAGGATAGAAAATTAAATATTGTGCTCATCGGAGCATTCCTTTTGTTACGAGTTCTATTCATATCTTTTTGGTCCTGGGGAGTTTTCATCGATGTGGCGCTAAATGTCATTCGCATCCATTGGGTATTTGAGGATAATAGCAATGTAGCACTAGCGGAAAATAGAAGGGTTGTGATTCCAGTTTTCTATTTTCATTTGCACGGGATTGGGAAGCTGGGAATTTTCGTTTCATAAATCAATCGCGGATTACGGGTTTTGTCAGCCAAACACGTTGAAGCTTTTTTCCTACAGCAAATATATTCGAGGGAGATAAACCAACATCAGACTGCGTGCAAATGATTGGATTTCCAGTTTTATTATTTTATAATCCATTTTATTTCCATAACCAAAACGAAATAGTTTCTTAACAGTTTCATGGTACATCTCTTGAGGTTTCATCTCATACCTGATCTTCAACTGCTTTCCGTGAAAGGAGAAGAAAAGTGAAAGCTTTGGTATCAAGTTTCAAGTTTGTTGGTTGCGCAATATCGTAAAGAATATACGCATAAGTTACCTTTTTTTCTTTCCTACACTTGATAGAGAAGCGATGCTCTTTTTTGCGCTGTGCAATTTTTAGCTTTATTTTTACATACTTTGCATACCTTTTAAATTTCATCTCGCATTCCGTGCACTCGACTGCTTAAATCAACATGATATCATATTTCTTCTCCGTAGAAATTGAGCTCAAATAGGAAACGTAATATTGTGCAGCGTGGCGTTTTCCAAGACAAAGAAGTTGAAATTTTAGTAGTCTAGTTGCGTCCAAATAGGACGAGTATATCAACGCAGAGTATTGAAATAATAGTATGAAGATTCTCTGCAGCAAAGAAATGAAAACACTGCGATGCACATTGCAGTGTGCTGGTGTTGAGTGAATTTTTGGCAGGCATTTCCTGCTCTTGGCTTTGTTGTATCTAATCTTGCCCTTGGCTGGCGTCCAGAACAAAAGCGCACCGCGTGTTATCCTTCAGGATATTTTGCAAGGTTCCATTTTTTTTCCTACAAAGTTTGGTGATTGGAGTTTACGTGGACTTGAAAATCAAGGCGTTGAGGTGAAGGTTTCAACTTTTCTAAAAGTATTTGCCTTGAACAAAATAGTTTCCTAGTTATTTGGAACAACATACATTACATCTAATCTGCACAAGTAATTTATCAAGAAATTATTTTAATTGACATCACATGTGCCTGCTGATCATTTGAACCAGAGGCAGCATTGCAATTGATCCTAACGAGCTCAACAAGCTGGTTGTATGCATATGTATGCAGTTTGATGATGATGAAAAGATGCATCTAACTTGTTTATATTTTCATATTTTCACCGCATCATAATTGCGTGCAGACGCAGAGCACTTGCATGGTTTACAATTTGCGCTCGAAGCAGATGATTTTTTGGTTGTCGTCTGTCGGGGAATATTTTCCTGCGTGCTGCTGCCCAACAATGTCAACGCTATTCATCTTGTGGTGGTTGGGAAAATTTAATAAAGAAATATACGCAGAAGGATGCAAAACAATAATCTTTTTATGTCTGGGTGCTTTTTGCAATTTTCAGCGGCGATGACAAGGGCATAAATTGTGTAAAGAGTTAGTGCTGCAGAAGGTTCTTTATGTTTTAAACTTTACACGAAGATTTTTAGAGACAAACGATGCTAGGAAGTGTCATTCATCTTGATAGATAGTTAATTAATTTTCAACGCTTATACTCATCGCTTTATTTTATTAGTAGCCATGTTACCGTTGCATTTCCTCTTCTTGAAACTTCTTCTATTTCTTTTCCCTTTGTCTGTCTATTGGTTTGTGGTGAGTTAAGACTCAATGTGCGTCGTCATTTTAATTTCATTAATTATTTCCTAATCGGCACATAACGGTTGTGTATTAATCTTCGTTTCATCATTATTTTCGCTTACCTGTTTTTTGATTTGACCTTAAACTCAGTTCGAATATAACTCTAGAAAATTGTAAGTACGTTCTGATGTTTACAGTATTTTTTTTTTTATCTATAGTATCTTAGAGCAGTTTAAATTAAGCTAATTGCTTCGTTTAACTTCCCAACTGGTGGAAATTTATATGGTTTAATTTAGCAATGGAAACTGTACGTTGTTCTGCGATTTACGTGTTGCGAATATTGCTTCATCCGTAACTAAAATGCAAACAGGGCTTCGTGCATTCAGCTGAATTTTCGAATTTCGTGCGTTTTGCTCGTTTCTCTTGTCGCTTGCACTTCTCGCGGCATGCATACCAAACGAGTGCAAACAACCATTGGATGGGATTCAAAATGAATGAGCCTAAACTACACGGGACATAATTAAAACAGTGGCTAATTACATTTCGCATATTAAAAATACCGACTACTGAATGTTTTTCTAATTAGGAATTTCGAAGAATTTTTGCGATTGTTTTAGTTTCTCTATCGCACAATTTCAACCCCATCGAAATAACGTCAGCGCGGTTGGAATTTTAATTGCGAAATGCCTGGCCAGACCATGCAAACACCCTTTGCGCTTTTTACATTCGTTGTGCGGTTATTTCTCTCGAGATAAACGGACGATTACCAAGGTATTAAACAGGGCAACTCACATGATACCGACTGCAATTTATGTGTTTCCCATTTTCACTGCAGTATCTGTATATGTTGAGTAAAACAATTACAAAAGTTGCACGGAGGTAAAATGAAAATCCGATCAGATCTGATTAAAAATGTTCGGTAAATGCATCGAGGGTGGAAATCACTCGTTCGTGTTGGGTTTCCGCAAGCTGCTTGCAGCGCTGGACACGCAGCACACGGAAAGCCGGATACAAATGCGCAATGCAATATGGTCTGTCTGGCGGGCGTTATTAATTTCCACGCGGTTACAATTTTATTGAATGCACGCCAAACTCACAGCTGCTACAGAGTGCAGGAAATATTAGCTATTGTCATTTCCTGCGAAGCGTAACATGCGAATAATCCGCGTTTGATAGAGTCCCAAAGTCGTAAATTTGCTGACAACTAATTAGAAGTGTGTATTAATAAACTATAAACAGAATTGAACTGCTGCGCTCACCCAGCTTAATTAACACGTCAATTTAAAGTCTTGTTTGCTTTTCGTTGAGTGCGAACCAATTTGTTTGATGAGTTTAATGGAAGCTGCAGATTTACTCCTCTTGCTCATGTTTTGGTGACAAATTAGTGCGCTGAAATAGATTTTTCCGTAAAAACTCGACTAGAGATGATAATCTTCGGTGATTGACGCTTGTTAGTGGTCATACAATGTACCGGGAATAGATGGTTAATTAGATGACGAGGAAAATAGGCGAAGCAAAGCAAATCAAATAAGAATATAGCTTGGAATTTGAATAATATTGCTATTAATTCATTTTTTGCTTTGATTTTAGTTAATTACATTCTTTCATAAATTTCCATTGGTTCATGTCACCTGTTTCACATGATGCGTCGTTAATTTGATTGTATCGTCATGCAATCTGCGCATACGAAAATTATCATCCCTGTGCAAGTATAGTGGACCCTTGTGGTTGCGCACTATCGAGCCGGACATTAAACCAGGCCATCTCCCTCTATCTGCTTTGTTGCTTTGTTACGCGATATTTAATTTATGTCGCTTTTATGACGGCGCAACGCATACGATACATGCATTGTCTGTTTACAGGCGCATGCATAGCAAGCGGGCATTTTGTCCTTGCTTATCCCACGGGATTACAGTCATTGCACAAGGAGGTACGGATGAATATGAACATGGAGGCAAATTTACAAGCTCTTCCATCAATTCCAACAAATCCATCAAAATGTACTGCTAGTGGCAGGTTTTAATTTACTATCCATTTTCTAACGTTACTCCTTGATTAGTTGAAAATATGGAAGGGAGCAGAGGGTATAGATAGAGTTGGAGTATGAAAGGTTTGTAGATTGTCCTGCAATGGAAAAGACTAATAGTTTAATAGCAGGTTTCGAAGTACATCACAAAGCTTTTATCCGCCAGCTGGAAATATATTTGGATACTCTCCGGAACTCGCTAATCCTCCGGGCTGTACATGCAACATGCTTCTTCGTGGCCCTCGAGCGCCGGAAGCGCCGCGTGCATCCGTGTACCACGCTTCATCTTGTTTGATTTATGCCGCTGGCGCAATAGGTACATGGTAGCTTCATGGAGCACACTGCGTCAAACGAGGACAGCCCTTTTGTGACGGGAAAATCTCGCTGTGGTGCAAGTTCGCCAAAAAAAGAGCGAGCGAGTTACAAATGCGACTGGGCATTTGAATTACGACCATGTACGTGTCCACATGCCGGAAATTAAATACTCGCACAAATTTTAATCAGATCATGCCAATGATCAAACAATGACCGGATATTAGTGTTTGCGTTTTATTTTCTAGGCCTGAATTAAAGCCCTCGAAAATTAGTATTTTCAGTGTTTTACATTTTGAAAATACTTTGATTGTTATAGCCATCGAGTTCTATGCGTTTGGGAACAAAAACTTCTCTCATGCCATTAGCGCTAACATTGCCCTTGCATCTTTTGCACTTCTTTGAAGGCAAAGTCGTCGCCTGGCCTGTTTTATCGAGCAGAAATAAAAGCGCGAGTTATGACCGCAGGAATGTCTTCATGCACAGGGCGGAGGATGCGACTTTCACGCTCTTCGGATCATTTGGCGTTCTGGCTTTTTATGTATGCGAGAACACGGCGAACGTGTGCATTACGCGCCTTTATAACATTGATAAAGAGCTCTACGAACTTTTTAACAGGCTCTGGATAAGTAAGGGTAGTTGGAGCAAGAACAGGAAAGAAAGGGGGAACTAGTAACGAACAAATCACTTATTCTTACAGGCGAGTTGCTTCGATGGCTTTTCCGAGATTGAAATATTTATTATTTTACTGAGTGAATTTATGTGCAATTACTAAATTGAAATATTAGTTGATAATAGAGGAAAACAGACTGCAGAAAAGTTTCGGAACGAGCTAACACTAACATGACTTAATTGAATTTATTTCCTAAACTTAATCGCGAAATAAGTCAAAGAAGTAAACAAAATATGTTTACTACATCATAATAAATATTTGTTACTTTTCCTCCCAAAACTTCTTAAATCATTTCTTAAAATTTCATTCATAATTCATAATACTCCTCGTAAGGTTTAATTTTCTATCACAAGGCAATTTATCATATTTAACCATCCTCTCTATTCACTAAATCCATTTCCTATCTTTACAATCCAAACTTACGCTGCCTTCCAAGATCCAAGAACTAAAGTTCCATTCAGTCGATTTAAAGTTCACGCTACTTGAAAATTTCCACTTCCCAGAAGGCGTCGCATTAGCATTAAACGACAATACAGTTTGGCCCTATTGCGGCGTTTATCGTGCGACGCATTAATTTGCTCAGACGTGGAAACATCCGGTCGAAACATTAGCACTTGATTATTCACTTTGCGCTTTTGCACACGCAACGCGCACGGACGTGCCGCATGAATGAATCTTTGCAGGCCTAGAGTTGTTATTAATTATTATCTAACGAGCTTTTGCTCCGGAATTTAGGGCTAATCTACGAATAATTCCGTCGCAGCGGGAGCCAGGAGAAGCGGAAGTGGAATAAGCGGAGGCGGTTGAAATTGATACGAGAAGGTTTTCGAACCTTACGGTTTATTTCAAAGGTGTACAAATTGTTATATAGTTATTTTTGGACTTTTTAATTTGGAAGTTGTTGGAGGGAAGGTATACCGTGTGCGAGGAGCTTGAGTGGAATTGAATTGTTAAGGTAATATTTGAATACCATTTCACCATCATGCAATGCTTAGTCGAGTGGTAAATTGAATTTCACGGTTTAATTAACTCAGACTGTACTTAGCACGTGCAAAAACCACGGTTCTGTATTAACTAACATCGCCAATCAAAGCAAAAAAAACATCGGAAAATTATCTTCATTCACTTCTGGTGCTTTCCATATCTCCATGTCTCTGCTCTCTGCTTAAGTGCAAACCAAGTTTCGAATTTCTTTATTTGCTAGTCTAAACTTGCACGCCTGCCACCCTGGTACACCAAGAGCAGCGTAATGAATGTGTGCACCGCGCGATCGGAGGCGCTCCCCGCCGGGATTTATCGGGGTTGCCATGGCGGCATTCCGTCTCTATTGTCCCTGAATCATCCCGCATTACCGGGATGGACTGAGAATATGACTTGGTGGGCGCGTGGCATTCGTTTGCGTACTGATTCACAGCGGAAAATGCGAAACTAAAGCAAGAAACGAGGGTGCTTCAATGGTCGGTCTTTGAGGGGATAAAAGTGCGTCATCGGCCGACATCTCAGTATCAATCGTTGCGTGTTCTTATTTCGGATGGATGCATGCGTTTTACTTGATGTGAAGATGAACAGGTGTTAGGATATTTTATATTGCGGAAGTGGAATATCGATTTGTTTAAATTTTCAAATTGGTCCTTTTGATGTTAAATTTTAGTTGTAAGTGGCTGTTTTACTTGTGACAGTAATCTATTAATCTAGGCAACAGCAATTAGTTTTCTATTTCCAATCGTAAAGCAAATACTCTAAACAAATTTTTTTGGAGCATACCATCTCCTTAAACTCCTTATCTTTTTTAAATTGCATTGATGAGTGTAGAGAATTCGATGAGTATACCCCCAAAATTGTATTTGAACTTGTTGTACCGATTGCCAAGTTATTTAATTAATTCGAAATCCCAGTGGATTTAAATGACTTCGGCTTGATTGCCGCAGCAGGAGCCTGAGCGGGACATTCACAGTTAGTTGCGCTTGACAGATTGTAATTAGACTTAAAGGGGTTGCTCGTTGCTATTGTGACTGGCTATTGGCACCTCCGTGACCACCCCAAATACCCTTCTACACTTTGCGGCACATTTCATTCGCCGCCACGATCTTATCTGGAACGATTAGGCTAATTTCTGATATTGACCTGATAGCGAAATAGTCCTCTCGACTGCTATAATGGCCTCACTTGTACTCCACGGCATTGTTCTAATTTTTTTTCCGTTTTATTTGGCTGTTGCAGAAGCGATCAATTTCTGGAGCCGTACTTTCACGGGTTCACCGACCGCTCGCACAGTCGCAGCCCTGGCGTGCCGTCGCCCACGCCGCAGGAATGCCATCGCAATCCTTTCGACCTGCCGAACCCGCCATCGCGGTCACCGTCGCGGGAGTCACTGATTTCCTCCAACGGTGGCTCAGATGCCGGGAGTGAGGACAGTGCTGATACTGGTAAGTTATGCCGGTACTTACATGTTATGAATTAGGGTTTAGTATCTACGAAATAAAAAAATTCTCTAAAATTTGCACCTCCAATCAGGATATGGAGCTGCATGTGATATTTTCTTAGTCGAGCGTTTGATACGATCACACCCGATATGGTTCCTCCCGGGCATTCAACGTGCTGGGGCGTTTCATCTTCTTCAAGGTAAAGAGGAGGGTTGCTTTGTGGTGCGTCAATCATCACAGTCTGATACGATGGCACTGTCTGTAAGACTGCCCCCTGATAAGGGACCCTATATTGAGCACTATTTGATTCAATCAACTGGCGGTCGCCTTGGGCTTGAGACCAGCGAGAATCGATTTGATAACATCCCCGCGCTTATAGCACATTACGCCAACTGTTGCGATGAGCTCCCAGTCCAACTCATCTTGCCTAAAGCTATTAGGGAGGCTAAAAGTCGCCAACAGCTATCTTCACTGGCTTTGCTAGGTCAGGAATTTTGGCGATACAGTCCTCCACCATCAACTGCGTCTAGTCCCGATAATGACCTAGTGCTCAACTTGAATCCCCTGATGAGCACTTTTAAAGCTGCGGAACCTTCGACACCTGTCTCTACTTTAGGTAGTAGTCAGAGCCAGATTAAGCCCGCGAGGCCAAATACGTTGAATCTCGTCAATCGGATCGATCCAGTGGAGAACAATCAGATGCTCAAGATGCCTTCGTTCCGGAACGAGATTAAACATCCTCCACCACCACCTCCAAGGTGGTCTAAACCAACAACACCCCAGAATAATATCACCGTCACAACTACCTTTACGTTTTCAATGAATGGTGCTAACGGTACCTCGAATGGCAACGGGTCACCGAAGGAAACTCCTCAAGATCTTTTGTGTGATCCGAAAAGAATGTCCCCGGAAGGTCAGACATCGACAATGTCCTCAAAAGGTAGCTTCCGTCGACCAGATAATATTTTATCTCCTGGTTCCTCAGTGCTATCACCAAATTCAGACCAGAGTGTTTTGTCTCCTGACACTTTGTCGCCACTGTCTTTGTCGAAGACAGCAGCTCGCCAAAGTCGCAGAAAGCACAAGACGTCCAAACACTATCAAGAGTCAGACATTTTGGATTCCCCGACTGTGTATTACCGTAGTGCAGTCGGGGATAAAGTCAGTGACTATGAGGATGTTTGGACCAACGAAGGAAATACATTCAAGCCCAAAATATTGCCAAATAATCATCAGAACCCAGTTCAACAATCACCGGATATACTCCAACACGTCATCAACAACAACAATAATAATAACAACGTGTTATCACCAACTGAATCATCTGTTAGTATGAGTGTGAGCAACTCAATCTCTCACAACTCTACCTGTTCTACCCCACTGCCCAATACCACGCAAAGCCAGACCAGTTTGCAATCCCCTGATTCAGCCAAGGGTGTTCAGCAAATACAAGCTGATCTGCAGTCGCCCAAACAGAGCAGTCCTTTCTATGCGGAACCTGCCGATTCTATCACACAACAACAGACATCGGTGCCACGAAGACTCTTCAGGAATCCAGTGCCCATTCAGCAGAGGCATTCCAATCCGCCGGCGCTGCATTCACACGCCGCTGCGCTACACGCAGGAATGGCGGAATCTATTGAAAATTCAACGGAATTTAACGGTAAATATTATCTATGGCTAGCAATCTTCTGATATTGCATTGCATTTCATCTCTAAGAGGCATCTATGAAGATATGCTTTTATTGTTTGCCTATGGTGGAAGTAATAAATTTCACGCACGATTATTTCCGACAGAGTTTTCCTCGTCCATGGATAATCTCAGTCCGAAGCAGCGTCTGCTCTCGGGGCTGAAAAGGCCTGACGTGAAGCCGATTATGCCGCCGTTGGTGAAGCCCAGAACGAACGACACGTGGCAAGTCGACAACGGCTGGAAATTCGTCGGTGAGTCACTTGTATTCGTCGCTAAGGCGGCAAATAATGTTACTTCCCGCATTGTTTTTTTTACTTCTGCTATCGTTGTCAATCACTTGAAAATTATTTTCCTCATGGTAGGCCAAATTATGGTAACGTAGATTCATGGTCAATGAATGGTGGTAACATATATATAACGTTTGGGACACGCGCTAACATACTGCTCTTAATAACTCTCTGCGGATTAGAATATTTGCTGCTGGTATCTGCGAAAGACGGTTTTAAAGCGTAAAGGCTGGATATCCAGGGCTCTAGAAACTTTGAAAATATTTGCACGCGATGGAACGCACGCCTTTGATGTTCGATGTTGTGCAAAGAATGTCGATTTGAGCTTTTTGATTGCTCTTGCATCGACTTCGCAGAGTGCTTCCTTCTGTCGCTGACATTTTGCACATATTTTCGTCAAATTTTCCCACTACTTTGGTACTATCAAATGCAGCTTTCTTCTCCGTGGTGAACTGTGAAGTTCGTTTTTTTCTAGAGGAAACTTGTGATGAAAGCATACAAACATTCGAACATTAAGGAAATCGATGCAAGTACTGCTCATAAATTGCTTGTAAACTTGAGTTTGCAAGGCGTGCAGACTATGTGCAATTAGAATGAATCATGTATTGTGTGTTTGTCGCTTTCTTATGTCGATATTTGATAATAAGTTAAGCTTGCCCGGTTCATCAACAATTTTGTGCAAATCTTGCATTAGACGCGTATTTATTTTGAATATGTGAATTGAATTACGGTGGGATTCATTGCAGGGAATAATTTTTTCCCAATGTTTGCTTGCAGGCAATGATTCTGATGTGAATATGGAATCAAGCGATCCGGATTATGATTCGGATTGGCCAGCGACGATACCCAACCTGCCCATTACGCAATTCTCACCAGGGGACAGTGGGCGACTAGTGTTGCATGACATGATTGCAAAGAGGTAACCTTGACACATCACGGGGAGGTGAAAATTTCAAATTGATTTTGGGGTTCTCTATCTAGGCAATTGACGGATATGTGGACAACAGATGACGAAATGGGCCGCATGTCTGCTTACGACAATGTGGACGACAAGCGGGTACCAAGGGCGCCACCTTCTGAAATCAGTGAATTAACTGAATTTTCGGAACCTTGGAATGATATCAGTCATGCCGTCTCCACGGAGGTGAGAAATTAAAACAGAAATCACAAAGCGTTTTATTTTATTATTGCTGCTGGCAAAAACATTCCTTAACAGGTATTAAAATGTGTTATAAATTTTGCAACCTTTGCTTGCCTGTTATTATTAAATTCTCATAGTACTCTTATGTTTTCATAAATAATGCAAATGTCTTCGATAATTGGGCTCTTCTTTTACAGACGGATGACAGTTTTTGCGAAACGTTCAACCCCTTCCACCCACCACTTAAAGTGGCGTCGATCAAACGCGCCAAAAGCTTCAAAGACAGGCTCGATCCGTTACTATGTAAGTGCACTCCTCATTCGGTGCTCATCAGTCATCACCACGATTCATAAATCGTTGCATTGCTCTATCATTCTATAAACAAAGCAAACTCCAAACTGGTGCACACATCGTCACATCAAATGAAATGTTGTGCTGCTGTGTGAAAACAGAGAGTCTTCAGAAAGCTAAAGCAAGAGAGAAATTAAAAAAATGTTTCAAAAATATCATTTATTATTGTGAAAAAAAATTGAAAAAGGTTGTGAGTGTTGTACATAAAACATGGCAAAAAATATGCAGTAATTACCTTTATTTGTCCCCTTGAATCTGAAAAGCTTCGTATACGATTGAGTAGTTTAATAGAATTTATTTTAATTAGGTGCCCCACGACTCCACGCTTTGCGGAATCGTGATGGTGACAAGACAACGGTCGGCGCATCGATTAGAAGCTATGCGTTGGATCTCGCCCAAGACAAGACCACTACGTTTGCACAAAATATCGACAATTTTATCGCGTGCACTTGCGACTCCAAGGAGACGAACCCGCAGATCGTCATGCGAAATATGCGGCAGTTCATGTCCGGAATGAAAAATTATCTTGTCAAACATGGCGAAAAGAATTTTGACAAAGAAGTTGAACGGGAACGTAATAAGGTACTTACGTATATTGTATACATGACTAGATAATTGTACAACTATTTTTTATTCGGCCCCTTTCTAGTTAAAATCGACTGAATTTTTGAATCTGGACGCCATCTTGGAAAGCGTCCTCCATCGTTTGGTTGTGCGACCCTTGAAAGCACACTTAGAGAAGTTATTCGTCGATTACTTTACCAAAACCGGGGCGATTAAATTGCTCGCCGATAATATCAGTTACGCAGGCACGCGACCGCCGCAGGAGTTGGCCATC
The DNA here is from genome assembly GCA_027574925.1 of Ecitoglossa quadriceps. Lineage (NCBI taxonomy): Eukaryota > Metazoa > Arthropoda > Insecta > Coleoptera > Staphylinidae > Ecitoglossa > Ecitoglossa quadriceps. The sequence continues at coordinate 7,942 of JAODGC010045937.1, read as the reverse complement.
AAGCAAAAGATTACATTACCATCCGAAATTGCCCTGAAGACTATTGAAGAATACTTAACGAGGCTACGCAGCGCGGATTCACCTTTAGAAAAGTTGGAGTTTTTGCTTGCTGCCATCGCTGCCATATTTAATTCTGTAAGTTTTATAGAAATCTTGGCTTAAACAATGTATTAACATTTGGGGATTCACAGGTAAAAACAAGCCAATTAGGCTCAGGACGGACCATCACATTGGGTGCTGACGATTTTCTCCCTTTATTCGTGTGGGTTTTAGTGAAGACCAAGTTTGTCACCGCCGAAATTGAAGCAGAATATATGTGGGGTAATTAAAATTTGACTATTTCTGAAATTTACACACCGCTGATACCTATCGCTAAAATATATATTAATGTTCGGTACACGCTTTCTTTGTAGGATTATTACATCCATCACTCTTGTCTGGTGAAGGTGGTTACTACCTCACCACCCTATCGTCTGCTGTGCAAGTACTTAAAAACTTCAAGGAGAGCAACGAGGAGAACGTCAACAGCCAACCAAAAACAGATGTGAGTTTAAAACTTCGGTTTTATTGTTTTATTGCAATAATGTAACATTTTTTGCGATGGATTACTTACAGTCGGTGTTGAAAGTCGTTGTTCCCGACGAACTGCACGGTTCGATTCTGACTAAGACCCTACCAACTCGACCACATATGACCACCAAAGAAGTTTGCAAAATTATTGCACACAAGGCAAGGATTACCAATCCACAGGACTTTGCGTTATATCGACTCGTTGATGGAGAAGGTAAATAAATTGAAGATGTTTATCGCCACTGGCCACCCATTATATAATTGTTGTTTTCCTTCTTCTAGAAACAATGCTTGGTGACAACGAATGTCCTCAGGACTTCACCAGCAATGGAAAACACGTAATGCTGGCTTATAAGCGAATCGACGCTAAAATCGCATGGCCGCGACAACAATCAAACTGATAATACTAGTCATAAACCAGGTTTTCATACGTTTTTAAAGTAGTTTTTGTTTTGTCAATGTTGGTTTTTTACTTGCTTTCAATCTTCCAAGATTATTACACCTTCACGTTGAAAGAGTTTTTCGAAGAAAGAAGATGAGCGAAACTGAATCATCGTTATTTACTCTGTTTTCATATTCTCTAATCATAATATAATCGGTTTTAATCGTCTTCTTACACAAAAGTCAACAGGAAAACACAAAAACTAACTGTAAATAGTATTACGCAAAGTATTTATGTTAACTTTTAGAATCCCATGGTCGAAATGGAGTATCAAACGAACTGAATGTTTTTATACTGTGTGTCTCAGTACTCTGCGCAATGTGTGCATTGTAATCACAAATAATAACGTAAACATGACCAATGATCATGACACGTAATAATCACCCATTAATATGTACGGCTGTCTGGATGGCCACGGTCGCAAACATATTGCATATTTATTTTGAATATCTTCATAACACACCTAATCTATACACCCTTACATGCTACATCAACTCTTAATATGACTTTGTTTCTAATTATGAAAAATATATTCTTTGAAACGATCGCATTGCGTGTGAATTTATGTGAGCTCCTTGAAGTGTCACATTGGTGTTTGCTCCCGAAAGGTTGAAAGCGGTGTAATTAAGATGTCAGAGTGTTAATAGATGATTGATTAGCATAAATGATAAAGAACAGTGACCACAGTTTATGAAACTTAAGGTAGAGTGTGTCATTTCTGTGTCCACTGTGGTCCGAGATGGATAGAAACAATCTGGTTGAACCGTTCAATGAAGAACAATTTTACTTCCCTACCGATTTCAAGGTACGGGATGTGCTTGCAAATTTAAAACAAAGTGTACGTTCAGAAGAAATCAAAAGACGGTCTGATTTGAATGCAGAAGATGGAATGGTCATTGATGAGCATGATCAATTTTATCGTGATCACAAGTTGTTACTGCATTTATTCCGAGTAAGCACCCAAGTTAATAACGTTAATATCAATACTGTAAGTGAATTTCTAAGGTCCTGGCGGTAATGCCTGTCGAAAGAAAATGTGGTCGAGTTGTGTTCAGCTGGTTTAGTCCGAGTTCAATCTATGCCTACATATTCTACGGTTGTTTAACCATTCAAATCCTATTGGTAGGTTCAGAACGCCTCGAAATCCTTACACATCAAAGCAAAAAATTTGATGAGTATATCTACTCGATCATTTTCATCGTCTACCTGGTGCCTCATTTCTGGATCCCTTATGGGGGATGGTCTGTTGCACGTGAGGTATGTGTGTACAAAAACTCCTGGGGGCTTTTCCAATTGGACTATTATAAGATAACTGGAAAGAGCTTAGAGTTTCCCTACTTGAGTACATTGATTGCGGTCATCAGCTGTGGGAGTTTGATTTGTGCCATTGTTTTTATTCTTACTTTGAGTGCACTTTTAGAAGGCTTTACTTTATATCACACCACAGCGTACATTCATGTGATCACTATGATCAATATGAACTACGCATTATGGTATATTAATTGCCGGGCAATTGGCAACGCAAGCAAATCGCTGGCGGATAGTTTTGAAGTGGATATTAAGGAGCATTGTACGGCGCACATTATCAAACATTATCGACTTTTGTGGCTACAGTTGAGTGAGATTTTGCAAAGGTTGGGGAATGCATATGCGAGGACATATTCTGCGAATGCATTGTTTATTATTACTAATATTACTGTTGCTGTAAGTGTACATATTTCAGAGTGACATAAGATTATTATTAATGTGGCATTGCTGTTGCAGATTTATGGGTTCACTTCGGAGATTGTTGATGTTGGTTTTAGAGTTAACTTCAAACAAATGGGTCTTTTAGTTGATGCTGGCTACTGTAGTGTTTTGTATTACATTTTCTGTGATTGTTCGCATAACTCTACATTGAAGATTGCAAGTCGGGTGCAAGAATTATTGATGACAATTGATTTGTACAAAGTTGATAAACCAACTATGGTTGAAGTAACACATTTTCCCCGTTCATTATGCAGGCATGTTTTTTTTATTTTTTGTTTTGTAGATTGAATTATTTTTGTGTGGTATTCGTATGAATCCGCCTAAAGTTTCTCTTCAAGGATATACCATTGTTAATCGTGAACTTGTAACTTCAGTAAGTTCTCTGACACATACACTATCTACGTCATGGTAAACATGTTTTTTCTTTTGTTTGACTTCCAGAGTTTGGCTACAATTGCCATCTATCTAATCGTCTTACTTCAGTTCAAAATCAGCCTGGTTAAACAAAATTAAGCACATACTTATACATTAAATCAATATATGTAATTAAATTAATATTTTTATTCATGCACCATATGATATTTGACCTTCGTCGGTAACGGTATCGAGGTGTCGGGAATGAAATCAAAATCATTAAGCACCCGCACGGTGTATGGAATATTGGCATACCAATTATTACAAAACTTGTTGAATAACGGCGTCATAACTTTTTGTTTGTACTTACGCCACTCGCGGTTCTTTACGAATTGGTCGAATACTACTTGTGTAGAAGGTATGTGCCTGGTGAGAAACTGTTTGATCATGAGCCAGATTGCATCGCGGCCTAATAGTAGGTAAGCAGGAATCAGCAGGCAAACACATGGTTCATCTGCTACTACTCGTCGGTTCTGCATTGGTTCCCCGAGGGAGAAACATGCTTTCTTTGTAAAGATACACACCTGCAATGGGATTGGTTGTTGCTTGGTAGAATTGCGGGTTTTATATGGAGTGTACCTGCATAAAAACATTCTTCACATTTATTGGAGAGAAGACCTGTGCATATTTGCTCACTGATTCAGATGAAGAGAAGTTTCTTCTGATTGATTTGCGTTTCACTTTGTCGTCAAAATCTACTTTGCTATTAAAAGATCTGAAATGAACAGTATTGAAGCTTTGTATACATGTGTATCTCTGAAATAATTACTTATCCGTTAGGTATCCTTGACTAGCCATTGTACGCCCTAATAGAGATTCTCCAATTTGGATATGGTTAGAGCTAGAACCTTCCTGCGTAGATAAATCGAATAAAACAAATTTTGATTTTCCTAATATATTTGCAGATTCTTTCACGCGTATATGTTCCACCAAGGAACAAGACCCATCCACTACAAAGTGTACGTAGTTTTTGCGTCCGTATCCATCTCCCAAAATAGTATCTCCTTTCTTGTAGTGTCTAATTAGACTTTGCATGCAACATTCACCAATGCGTATCCTGTCCCAATCTTTAAAGTAATCAAAGTCACTCATCACCGATGAAATAAAGTCCCATTCTTCCTTGACGGTGGCCTTGAGGACAAGGTCGAAGTCGTCTCGTTTTAGGATAAGAAATTCGACTGGAGCTACGAATTACAGTGTTTAGTCGATATGGACTGTTGTATAATCAATCGAGTGCGGTACTTACTAGCTGAAACGATAGTTTCCATTCGTGGTAAATCATGTAACAAGCAAATCTCGCCAAAAACATCACCTGCTATTAATGTTTCAGTTATGATACGCTCGGTTTCATTGAGGAAAGCGTCATGTTTCTCTTCTATTATATTTACTTCCCCGCTGATTATGAAGAAGATTGCTGTTGCGTAGTGGTTTTCGCGTACGATGACACGATCTGGGCCAAAATAACAAAAGTGGCTGTAGTTAGCAAGCATCATTTTAACATTCTGTTGAAAAGCAATATAATATTAATTTATTTGTGTTTAGTTTGTGTTGTTGTTGTTGTATATTACTTCTGGATATTTTCGAAAACACTTGAAACCCCCAATAATTTTATATATCTCATCGTTTTCTTCTTCAGTTCGATATATTGGATCCTTACTTAAAATAGCTTTGTGCTCCAGTGCGAGATTTGACTTCATCGTTCTCTTCATAGCGTAAAGTTTGGTGCCAAATTTGACATCACCGTCGTCGAGCCAGGGAATATTTGCCATTACGAATCGTACCAGAGCCCGAAATCGCCTTATTGGTGACATGCGATTTCTGTGCACAGGCTCATCGCAAATTGAGATCTCGTCGTCGTACATTTTCTTTCTTTTTAGGATGACTTATTCGTTTATGAATTGTAAAGTTTATATATAATTGGAGTTGGATTCAAAAGGTAAAAAATAAATGGTGACAGATTCAAACTATCAAATGACACTAGGACACTTAAATGTTCAACTATGTTTTTATTTTACAGTAGATATATTTGCTTTGTTTTGATTTGATACTGTTTGATGTTGTGTAGGAGAAACTTTAGATAAGATACCATGCGCGTGAAGTGTCGAAAAACATCTGAAGACTCTCGACCATGATTCAGGTCAATCAATCAATAAATGCTGTGCCATTTTGTAGTTAGCACGCGGTTCTTTTTCTTTGTGATGGTAATGTAGTTTTCATGTGAACAACTCTTTACATGTAATTCATAGAGTTATTTGTCTTTGATGTGCTGATTTGTTTGTGCTAATTGTTTGTTCAACTGGAACGTATGTTAAAATGAATCCATGTCATGTGCATTATTTTGGATTTTCTCAGCATTAAATATCAATCAGTCAGAACTGTGTTTGCCAGTAGAAAAGATACGTATACGATAAGATGGTTTGTTATTGTTTTTATTCGACGCAACTAACACGTAATACGTTTCTTTTGGGCTTATCAGTTACGCCTCGACTGTCGGAAGGTACGCACGCATCTCTTGGTGTCAATCTAATTCCACAAATTGGTTTAAGAGGTGCGAAATAAAGCAATGTTTTTGTGCGCTTATAAACACAGGGATCGCAGGAGCGTTGTGATAATCTTCTAGTGCAATTTTAGAGTAATCGACATGGTCCACAAGTTGGAATCAATAAGTATAGTATAAAGAAGGTTAGTGATAATTATGCATTGTACTTTTGTTGCGTTTGTAGTCACGGCAGATTTAAGTAAGCTGCTGCAGTAAAATTGAAGTGTGTCTTAAATTAGAACCAACGCAGTTAAAATGCTCGCACTAGGCACTCCGCGCATCGGCCACGTAATGTATACCGCGCTAGGCATCGCTCGCTGCATTAGCGAATTAAGACCTGGATGTCATAATTTCTTTCTCTCTTAGAGGAAGTAATCGAATAATGATGACGCCGATGATGTAGCGTAGCAGAATGGAGTTATTCAAGTGGTATCTAATTAATATGCTTTGTAATTGTTAGTTACACGTGGTCGTGTAATGCATTAAAATATCCGGATTAATTTCATCTATTTATTCTAATTTAGCAGAAACTAGTCCAAAACATTAAATTATAAGTTAAAATATTAATTAGCAGCGAAACTATAAGTTGCGTGAGGTCGTGTCGCACATTGATAGATGCAAAATAATTTTTTCTTATCTATTCCAGCTTAATTAAATGGTTACAAGTTATATGCCATATCCATTGTATAGGATTTAGCCGACGTTAAAAATCCATGAACAGGTACTGGGCAAAACGGTCGCGCGTGAGTGGAAAGGAGTGAATTCTATGCGCTGTGTTTAGTGCTAGAGCGGTCGCGCATTACACAAGTCCGCAAATTTCGGCCCGCGCGAGTCGGCAGGTATCGAGCGAGGTGCCCGCTGTGTTATTGTTTACGTTCAGCGCAATCGTTGCGATTTGTGTTCACTACGCTTAGCAGTTGCAACGTATGTGTCAGACGATCCACACGTACCTCTTCGTGTTTAGTTAATTCTATTGCAAACAAACCACGCAAAGAATCGTGTTACAAATCAATTGTTTTTCGGTTTTTTTTTTGGGCATATAATAAACAGTAGATGCGCGAATCTGTTATATCAATGTCAATGGAATGTTTTCGGTGTTCCATTGCCTGTTAATGGTTATCATGTTATATGCAATTTAGGATTAATTAATACAGCTACAGTTGGCGACAATAGGCAGCAGCGTGAGATAATAAAGGTCGGTGATCATTATTTAAACTGTTGCTTTTGCTTTTAAAGTTGTTTTCGTCATTTTGTGTTTCTTTTCCGGCAAGATTTGCATCGTAATTTCCAAACGTTTGGAACTACCTTCAACACATTTGTATTAAAACTTTATTAGTTTCATTTTCTTTCGTTGCGCGTATGATTAGAAGTTATAAATAGATGATTAGCAGTGAAAACATAGTGGTTTTGATGTCGCATAACTCACCTAACTTACTGTTTTTGTTTTTTCTTTTGCTTTCTGACTTTAATTGGGTATCGGGTGACTAACAAGTAGCTAATTAAATTATCTTTCGTGGTGATTTTATTCTCAGGAATCACCGGCATCAATGCGAATATTGGAGGTTTTTCAATTTGCTCATGGAATCTAAAAACATCAATTCCGACTTCAGGCCCAGTGTGTAAAACAGTTCTTTTCAGAACTAAAATATTATTTGAATACTACATAACTTCGCATATTTATGTTTATTCTCTGTTGCAACATTAATGAAATAAACAGTAAGGTAGTGTTTTGCTTTGATTTTGTTTGTGTTTAAAATTATGCTTATAAATACATTCATTGTTCCCACTCCGCCGGTCAGGGTTCGATTCCCGGCACGAATCAAGAGACTTTCGGAAAAAAATTGAGTAGTTCCGAATTGCATTGGGCTTATGGGAGTTCCATATATGTACTATAATTTAGATTTTCGAGTGAACAAGCAGGTGGCTTGTCTACGGTCAAAAAAGACTTGGAAAAATTCTTTTCCTTTAATCTGTTATATATATCTGTTATATATACAGCAATAAATATATGTGATGTTTTAAGCTCTGCAGTCACTGATATGGCTTAGTGGTATGGAGCTAGGCATGGTAACCCAGAGGTCTTGGGTTCGGTTCTTGGCTCCGGGGAGGGCGTTTTACAGAAACTTCCAATAACAAAAAGCATTGGTGGATTGCCTAAGGATGAGGCTTCGCCGGCTTAGCCGGCGAAGCCTCATCATCAACGGCTATGCCGGCGAAGCCGGCATAGC